>JAXGGS010033448.1:0-17035 GCA_035585475.1 Armandia brevis | reverse complement strand
AACTAACACTAAATAAAACACCAAACACCTGCAGTATGCACGCATTTCAGGACAAACACAGTTAATGTCCTGGTACAACCAGTGACCGAAGCTCAAATTCGGCAAAATATGAAATAATATACATATATTACAGCCAACATGCAATCATATGTAAATACTAAGTAACTGCTCGTAACATTTGAGAATCACCAAAATAAATCCTCGTGTGCGGTATATAAAAACCTGTAATCTTGTTCCAATATCAATGCAGCTTTGCAAGATCAACCAAGATGCAGCATTTCTTGCCTGCTTAGCAGCGAGCCTTACGGATTTGCCAGTTAAGTATTTTGGACTGTGAATTTGATTTGAACTTACGGGATGTCGCCAACGGGGCCAAGTGACAAACACCGTCATCTTTTATTTGTAACTACAGCTACCGTGCAAGTAATCGACATGCTATAAGTGACCAGTGTGGTCAGGCCGATTGGCAAGTGGTATAATTTATTAACATGTATGAATTATACATGTAGCGTGACCTCGGGTCATGTGCCACTGACTGACCTTAAGGTCACCCCCACCCCCGTCACCCCCTTGTTAGTTTAACAAAGTCTTCATGGATCAGCAATAGAACAGTGTCATGCGCTACTTAATTCTGCCCAATCAAAGCGTCCAACTAACAGCCACTAGCTTGCGTCGGCGTTACAAAATGTTCAATAATTCGCATGTATTGAGGCGGTGAATGGTGAAAAGGCTCGCACAATCAGTCGGCCACACGGTATAGAGCCGGCTTGGTTTGTGCACACCCGAGCTCCCCTGAAAGCGCGGTGAATGGGCGCGAGAACAAAGGTGGACCCGACTTTGTCATGCAGGGCGAGAAACCCGCACGCAGGGCCGGGGCGGTGCTAATGCTGAAACCCCGGGCGGCGCTCGGGCGGTGGTCGGGCGGCGGTCCGGCCTCGTGCTCCTCAGGCGTGCTTCCCCCCGAGCTGCAGCCACCAGCCCTGCCTCCTCCTCCTCCCGCTCCCCCCTCCACCATCGCCACAGCCACCGCTGCTGCTGCTGACTTATGAATATTGAATACCTATGATTGATTGATAGCGGCATTATCCGGCGCTTTCAATCACTAATTTCCATCAATCATGCACGAGTTTGGACACTTTGCCCGGCACATAACAAGCCATCCCCCGGCGCGTGTGTGCTTATACGTGAGTGGCGCAGTTTTTGCGCTGACTGACTGCGTGTCGTTGCCGAGTCTATGTTTGGTCTCTCCTCTCCTCCTCTCTCCCCCTCTCTCCCCGCATCTCCTGCACGCCGCCCGACTGCCAAGGCTGTAATTCTCAACGCCGGCAATAATGGAATTAGCTGGTGGACCAGCACCGGCAATGAGGCCCGTTTCGTCTCGCCCGAGCTGCCGGCTCGCAGCTACCGCCAGCCATTTGTGCATTCAGAGCATGCAGTAATTGCCTCAATCTCGCGCACATTCTCCAAATCCAATATTATAGATCGGGTCTGCCTGCGTCGATGCATACCGTCAGCCGGGGCCTCTCGCCCGACTCCCGGGCCTTCATTAATGATGAATCTATGACCCAGGCATCGACTTGGCCGGCCGGACCCACCGGATCAATGCATCCATTCTGGGGGGCTTCTATTAGGGTCACATACAACAGGCAGACATGGTGTGCCGTCTGCACACACACACACCCACACACACGGTGGATCGAGAGGCGGGAGAGATATGCTGATGAGGCTGGTCAGACTTTCTCTCTGCCCGCCCGCCCGGCCTTGTGGCTGATGGCTAGGCGAGTCCGATCTACACCGACATGCCGAATATCACACACAAGAGGTATTTCTGCCGCCGGTCATGTCCACCGCTTGGCCGATCACCGGCGCACTCACTGAATTAATGATATCGATTATGAATTACGCCGAGTGGACAAAGAATCGGGTCATACTCAAAGTCACAGCGAACCCTAAACCCACCATAGCAGCGCGTCTAACACATCGAAAGTGTTGGTAATTTTGATATCCCATTCTAAAACCATCTAGCTTTATTGAGGTCGGATTTTGAGCCAACAAAAACCGACTGTTAGAAAAAACGCGAAAACGCATTGAGATTGCGATAAGAAAATGGCAGCGAACGTGATAGCGAAGCTTTGGCACAATGAAACATGTCAAAAACCGCATCAGGCTCTGACAGGCGAACCCCTAACCAGTTGATACGGTCGCTATCAGGTTTAAATACCCGGCTTTATATACAGTGTGCACGGGACTATTTTTGTACTTTTTCTGCCGGCAGCTGAGCGCGTGCGATTCTGTTTATCTGCTGGTCAGAGGATTCTATTTTAACCCGGGTTGATCTCCGGGCAGAGCGGCTTAGGGCGGCTGGCACGGGCGGCTGCCGGGAGTTAACGTACGTCCGCCCGGGCTGGCACGGTCCGAGCATGCCGTGGTCGGCGGGGAGAGGGCGGGGGGCCACTCTCCTCCTCCCCCTGTCCAGCCACTGATGGATGGCTAGATGAGATGTATTCACGGCATGTCTGGCGGAGCGGGCAGCCGGGGCCAGACCGGACCGGACCTCACCGATCACGTCTGTCTGCGTGCCGTGCCCGGCCCCTGTCCACCACACCGAGCCGACTGCCCAGATCCACCACCACCTAGACATAATGTGCGCCTAACACGCACACAATGTACGTTCGCCGCATTTACATATATATGCATGTATATATATCATTAACGCACGCCATCACCGGCCACTGCAGCATCATCAACAGCCAGTCGGGTTCCTCTGCAGAACAACGAGGTAGCCATGTGCACACAGACAGCTGGCCCGAGACTCGGACAGATCTCATGACAAACTGGCCTCAGTTTGCTCTGATCACTCCCGGTGATCAATGCCTGGCTCATTGATTATACGCGAGCAGGGGCCGGGTTCAGATAGGCCGCAGATAAGGCACGAGCACAGCGAGCGCCTCGAACCAATGCTATGCATGCACGTTCCTATGTAGGTTGCCAAGACTACGAGGAGAACAACCATGGCGTATGATTCGGGCCTCCAACCCTAAACCCAACTGCGTAATATGAGATACGACGCTTACAGCTCGCTCAATTTACACAACAGCCAATTTTAACTATTATTTATCGGGTCTAATGACAATCAGCCAGCTATTATATGCCGTGTTTGAGTATAATAACGCGTGCATAAATGCTTGTGACAGGCAAGCGAGCGAGCGAGGGGGTAGATATATATGTACATGACAGCTTAGGACGGTAAAATCAGAGAAGATCGATACGCGAGGCAGGCTGTAGAGCGAGCAGACAATGCAGGCATACATGTACAATGTACATCCTACCAGAGGCAGCAGGCCTGCATGAAGAAGCCGGGCAATGTGTGAAGAGGCAGACACAGTTTTCTTCTTCTTAAACCAAACGCGGTCGGTGCGGGGAGGCGTTAAAGTAAATAAGCTCCCTGTGTACGGGCACGTCTATTGTAAAACAACCGGTGGCGCGTGGAAAAATACGCGGGTTGACGTACGCGGTAAAGGAAAGTCCATTTACAAAACATCTTAAATTAAAATGAAAAAACGCGCATGCTTATTCTGCCCCGAGTGGAGAAAGGTGAACGCTAACCTTGCATCTAGAGCGATGTGACCTCCGCTCTGTCACCCATGACCTGATGTGCGATGGCATTTCATACTTTTGTCATACGCCGATGAAATGTGATTAAATTCTTTGAGCGCACTCGTGATCCACAGTGACATCTTCGCGTCAAGTCTGACCCCAAAACCCAGCGTGTAACGCGAGAAAAAAAATCACCCGTCATCATCAGCATCGTGTGCGTGTGCGAAAACACTGACCTAGAAACGAGTCACAGTCAAAGTCTAGGCGATTGCATTACATTACTGAATCGCCATATCTCGAGATGAAATTTGTAAATTACAGCCAAACGTGAGGTTCACGGGCTGCTGAAGCTGAGCGCTCGGATCTTAACCGATTGTTTCCAATCACACTCAGTAGCTCTTGTTTCATCAGCGGCGGCAAAGCCAAGAAGCAAACACACAAGGCACAGCTCGGCTAGAACTTATATCATCCGCCATAAATCAAGCCCCTTGGCTGGGACAGAAAGATATTACATTCTCCTGATAGCCAAGTAAACACGGCGAGCCGTGGTATTGATAGCAGGCGCTGCTAATAGCGTGTACGCATGAAAATCGACAGTTTCAGGGCCCCAAACCTGAGCCGCTAGCTCTCGGGGGCCGGTCTCCTAGACAATACAGTAATCTTTACCTCTTCTCCTGGTGGTGGTGGTGGTGGTGGGGAGTGCAGGCATCATCCCCTCCCCTCGTCTCCTCAGCAGCACCAGTAACGACGGTATATCCCCGGGGATGGTGTAGCTGGCAATGATAATGGGATTGTGCGGGCCCCGAAGATGACAAACACTTGGCGGCGCAGTAACGTTCGTTCAGCAGGCAGCGCGTTCGATGCTTTAGATCTCTCCCTCTCAGTCTCTCTCTCTCTCCCTCTCTCTCTCACACACTGTGTGTTCTCGGTGCATACACACACACAGAGCACACCACAGAGCACTCGGCGAGCTGGTCCCGCTCAATCAATAAACTTGTGTGTGCATTTCAACCACGGCGCACGTGCCCAATCATGGAGATAGCGCTCGTATCGATCAACTTCATGTGATATTTCCAATACGGGCGGACTGGCTGCGTATCGTATCGGGGTTTCTGGCCCTGTGCGCACGCTGTCTGCACACACACACTCACACACACACACGCTCGGCTCTCGCTGCCTGGTTTAGTTGGAGAGCCGAGCTGAGGGGGAGAGATTTACATATCTCGACATGGCGGTGCATGCGATAGCGTTCGCTGATGGGGACGTCGGGGCCCGGCCGGACGTGAGCGAGGTGAGATTCGCGTGCACACGGAACGGGAGCACGCGGGGACGTGGGTGTGCGGACCCGCCCACTTTCTCTGCGCTAACCACCCTCCGGTCTAAGTCACGCCGAGATTAACGCTATCTGCATGTGCATATCACCAGTTCATAAATAATCGACATCACCGACAAACATATGAATCGCAAAACGCGGCGAGAAAATCTAAATCATGTCAAAAACCGATACAGGCATAAATAAAGCAGATTGTATATTCGCATTCCACTGGACTTGCATTTTCGTCGGGTCAAAAAGTCACAAATCTCGTTCACTCAAACCAAATAATCAACACGTTTCAGATTGTATATAATACTAGCCGACAACAAGTATACAGTAAAGAGTTAAGGACCGGGCGCTTGCAAAAAAACCCGGTGAAATAATAAATACAAGAATCATCATGAAACGTGAGAAATGGCTCATGCGTTTCAGTTTTTTAGTTACGAGGCATGCGACCTTCGAGATTTGAGTGGAGGAGTATGGAGAGACATTCGCGTAATTTCATCTCTCGCCGACCAACACGTGAGGAGGCGTGAGGGTTTCCCGCCGCCCGCTCTTAAAACCTCACGTTCTCGTCCACCTCTACACCGCCGCCGCTCGGCACAATCAGAGAGCGATATCCCTGCCGGCCACCCGAGCCCCCGTCTCCCCCATCTCCCCGCCACTCGCCCGCTAAATACTCAGTGCCGCCTCTGGCCACGGGGGCCGGGCCGCAAATACACATGCGCACGTCATCGCACGCTGCCCAGGTCACCAGTACCGGCCAGAGGTCAGAGCGGGGCGGGGTCACATCTAGGTCAGACTGGGTCACGCTGACTGGGCGTGTGTCCAGTGATAAATGAGGTCAATCGTCAGTCAGATGACCACTGTATGTGATTATAGGACCACGGCTTGGAATTTGTCTCTGAGACTCTGATACTGAGAACTAAACAACACCAACACAGATACAGAGAGTACCTACAGCTCGTAGTCTTCACGAAATTAGAATGGCAAACCATTTTTATTATTTGTTATTAACCGGGACATACACTTTAAACTGTCAAAACAGAAATATGCATATTTAACGTTTTGCTCTAGAATCAGAATACCTAAATGATATGTGTCAGTCATACATCCATATCAGCTAAAAGAAGGAGTAACCCAAACATTTCTGGCGCGAATTATCCTTCCCACAACCTTCATGTAGCGTTCATTAGATTTGCCCGGCCATAAACTGGACATGAGAATAAAATCACGCGCAATATGAGCGCCAGGCTCACGCTAGACACCGAGAAACACTTCCCCGCGTCCGTCTCTCCGCCGGCGAAATTAGCCTGGTCATTAGGCGAACCATTCGATAAATTATTCAATGGAGCCTATCACCGGGAATTTTCATACAATTACTTGGCGTGCGAGAGAGTGAGAGAGAGTGAGAGAGAGAGAGGCCGGGAGGATGGATACGTGCTGTGTGCCGGGCGGACGCCGAGACTGCCCATTCCTTCCCACTCCTCGCGCGACTCTACACGAGGTGATTATGATGATATCGCCGATCAATAAAACGGTCGGACAATCGTACGCGGTGCGGGTTCGAGGGGAGGGATAAACTCGGGCGATATAAATGGTTTCTCGCCGGAGACAGGCGCGGGGTAAAGGGGGGCGGGCGGACACCGGCCCGCGACTTCAGCCGCTGCCAGCTAGCTGCGCCCGATCTTACTGATTTGATCGAAGAGCATCGCCGACTTGGTAAAATCACAGCCGGGCACTAGCCTTCGATTTCGGCGAGGCCAGAAGCAGTTGAAGGGAAATCTTTCGAGTATGCTCGCGATAAATCTTGTTGCAGCATTTCTCTGGAGCGGACCAGCGATTGACCTCCGCCCCATGCCGAGCGATGCAAATACAGCATCAGCTCGAGCATCTGGCCAGTAAAAGAACAACACGTAACTCATTTAGTCAATCAATCACTTCCCATCGGCTAGGTGGGCGCAATAACACGCGGGCGGGGTGTCCGAGAGATGCAGGCGGGGGGAGAGAAGGCCCCGACACCCGGTAGTCATACTATACGCTGGCCGGGGAGAATCCCCTCCGATTGGCGAGCTGTTGAAGGAAGATTGATTGTGGCCGAGGATCTGGTTGCAGGGAAATCTTAAGTGTGATCCCTGTCTCTCTCTCTCTCTCTCCTCTCCCCTCTCTCTCCATCCCCGCTCTGCCCACCCCTCCTCGCATGCAGTCAGACACACATCCCCCCACACCCGGTCGCCGATTTATGGAGCATATACCATCCCCGTGCCTCTCGTCCGCGCCGTCCTATATCAGGCCTTGCATGCAAATAAATATTGGATGAAAGCGACCGAGGGGTAGCTACAGGCCGTGGGATCTATAAGAGATCGAGTGAGTGCTAAGGAACAGTGGGTGACTGTGGTGAACTCGAGTGTGTATATATTTATATATATATATATGTGTGTGTGTGTATATCTGTGTGTGTGTGTACATGTATATATATGCGCTCCTGATACCAATACGAATTCAGAGCGTACGTACGTGTGCGCATACGTCTTGGTCTTGGCACTGGTGGATTAAAAACCCAAGCTAAACTCTCAGTCCCCAGGGCATGTTTCAGAATGAACCACTTGCTGTATCGGCGAGATCAAAAGGTCATCTTTCTCAGGAGGGAGCAATGCGCTGAGTGCATACTTGTGTCACATAGTTGCATGCCAGCCGCCCCTGTAGGAATGTCACATGAGCCCGGGCTATCACTTGATCTCGGGTCGCTCGGGGTTCGCCTCGCCCTGGGAGAACCTGGGAACATTTCTGCTTTAAAACATGACACGATCACCGTGTCCACCCGCCATATTTTTCTCGTCTGGCCCTGACAAGTTTGAGTTGGCCGCGGTCGAGCTCGCCTCTGTGTGCGCCCGGCCGGTGCTGTTAGCTAAAGTGCATGCACGAACACTCTCGCGACTTCTGGCTGTGTATAAAGCGTGATAAATTTACGTACCAAATAAATTGGGATCGAGCCCTGCACACGCGGTTCATAGCTAAGCTGGTGCATTATTAAGCCGGTGCCCTGTGTATATATAAGTAGGCGCAATAATGTGGAGTGTAAACATGACAATACATGAGTTTTATGTGAGCAGGACGGGGGGTCGACAGGCTCAAGACAGGCATGGGGGGGGGCACGGCCAATATGGTGAACAAAATCTGCTTTAACTCAAGTATAAATGTCCAAAAGGGACGAACGGTGGAATTTACGAAATTGTCAGATTGCAGGCATGATCCACAATCCAATATCTTGTCATGTAGGTTTCTACCAAGTTAAAGCTTGTCTACCTGAACATAAATAGGAGGTCTGCCAGTTTACATAAAGCGCAAATTCCAAGGAATGTATCAGACATTGCGGGTGAATGAATCAGGTTTGACTTTTCAAGGCGCAAATTAGTTTCAATTTTTGTGTGAAAAATATACTTTTCAGAAGTCTGGTACATCGGAGCGGAAGATGTACATTGAGATGTTCACATTAGTTTCTTTGATTATACCATTGTGTAATCTATTTCGTAGGACAAAAGCTTAATTTGTTGCAATTAAAGAAATTTTCTATAAGTTAACATCCCATTTGGTGGCGTCGCTCTAAATTTAAACCGGGGGGCCACCAATCTCATTACAAGGGTCCGAAAAGTCAGCACACCCTAATCAGCTGTATTGGATGATGCCCCCCTGACACAATACGAGCCTGCATTCTTGATGTGCATGCCTGGCCGGCCCCAACATTACCAATGTGCGAGCGACTATGTGCGCTGATATCGAATATTGAAGTGTGCCTTGCGTTGTTGGCCCGAATTCTCGGCTTAACTCTGGCCTCAGAGGTGGGCGTGAGTGTCAGTGTGTGAACCTTAGTGTGTGTGTGTGCATGAGCCAATACACCAATATCGAAGTTCAGTGCGGACCAGCCTGAAAATCCCAGTTATTCTGCACATGCTATCCGATGAACGTGCCATTCGAGCAGCGAGGGCATCTCGCCTGGCACTCACTGCCTGGTGCTGCTGCTGGCCAGACGTAAATAGAACGGTAATTCACACCAGAAATCGCTAAATCCAAACCAACCTAGGCCGTCTAATTCAACCCCAAGACTACATTTACCATACATACCCGCAAATATCAATCGCCCTGTAAGGATATGGTTTCGTTCCGATCATTTAATGAGATGCTTAAGCATGCACGTCTCATCTTTTCAGTCCCTTAGTTACAGCGTTAAGCAGAAAGTAGAGCATAGGCCCGAGAGAGGCCACAAACCCGAAATCTGCATCCTCAACCAGGCTACATTCAGTCGTCTGCTACACTTACCTGAAAGCTTTCCCGCCTGCGAATCCGGTTTTATTCGTACCCCGAGTATTAACTGCGATGAAATTTCTTCTTACCATCGATGTTCAGGGGAATTGACTAACGAAAAGAGTTGATTTTCTAAGGAGAAAGGTTCCTCCCCCCCTTCCGTCCGCCATCTTGTTGCGGGGCATTCTGGGTTTGATCAACATGATGCTGTGACTAAAAGTATGACTAATAAATACACGACAATATACGAAGTAACAAACAGACACTTTTTTTTGGCAGTATCGACATTTGAACACAAAATTTATCTATAGCGTATGGTGTGATTTCCCACTGATATCTGAAAATATTGCCGAAATATAACCAAATAGTATGCATATCATATTGACGGCTGAATTACCTGACACAAACCCCCTTTCTATTTTATGTGAATAAAAAGAATTCGTTTCTTTCCAAAAATAATTCAGGCCTAATTGACTTTTATATTGAAAGTGAAAACATGTGTTTGGGTTCTAGAAAAAGGAATTTAACCACAATTTCTTAAAATATGTTATGTTTTATAAAATTGATATGTGATTCTCAAAGGCTGCCGCATCTCAACCGACTCCCTCAAAAAAAAACCAGACCAATAGACCCGTTCTCAGATCGCCATATTCCAGATTAAAATCCGTACTTTACCATTAACCAATGGCGACAGGCGGCCACTTTTCCTGGCTGATGATGTGTTGACAATGGGCCCAACATGTATTTTGTCTTATTTGGTCATGTTAGGGAATAACATTATGGGGATCGAAATTAATGGGGAGCCAAAAGATTTGATCATGTGTTTTGATAAGTGTTTATCAGGTTAGACACTCCTCAATAGATTTTTTTTGGGATTCTCCCATACTTAGTATCTTGAAATAGCCCGCCTCACCTCATTTTATAGAGGCAGATGCAGGACTTAACAATCCTACATGACCTAACTGAGAACGGGTCTATTGAACAACATCAACAACCTTTATCTTTATTCAAATGAAAATAAAGAACCTGCCCACACCTAGAAAATTGTCTGCAAAACCAGTGAAGGGGGTACCACGGATGTTACACCACTGAGTGCTGAACTTGTGTAAAAATACTATACACCATTTATGACCTCATATGACCTCATATAGAAACCATGTAACTATAATACAAGCAATTAAACAATTCCTAATACAATAGATTCCCAATTAGAACTGAATACAGGCATCAATAGTCTAAATTTCAACCAATCACAATCAAGAATTTAGTCCCATGATTTTGCCTCGACCTGTGAGTTTCCAAACTAAATCAATATTTTCTTTTTCAATGATTTATAATTTTACATAAAGACTCTTTTGACATGACACATATTTAAATAATAGACAATATAACTATATTCAGCTATGAAATATACTGAGTTTCAAATCAATTGTTGTATATATTTAATATAAGACTTAGGCTCAATAAAAAAATTGCTTGAGAAGGGGTTGCGGTGCGATTCTGGAATTAGGGTCAGTCATAGAGACAATCGGCAAAAAACAGGGTCTTTTGATGCAAATAAACAGTGATTTATATAAAAAAGAATACTCAAAATATCTACGCTGACCCGGTCATTTTCCTATGATCGTTCGTTTCCGTGTACAATAAGTCAAACTCATTATGGCATACTGGATGTTATACTTGCTGGTGTTTCTGTAATACATTTATTGGTCGTTATTTTAGTTCCTACTCCTTACACGCGGATTGCAGCAGAAACCGGCTGGGCTATTACTTGTCAACGCTGATAAAAGCCATATTTCTGCGCGTTTAAGTCACATTTCATCAGAATTCACGATGAGCGACGCTGGAGCTAAAGCCGAGGAAGTGATAGGGTAGGTAGTCACGATAGATTCTGTCTTAGATTGTTGAAGTTGGTGAATACACGTTGTTGACACCGCTTGCATTGGACTACTATGTAGGCCATACTGCCCACAGCTCGATCCCGTGGTATTTTAAGACAGACTGACTTCCAGTTTAGTAACTTGTGAAACAAGTTAACATATTGGCAGCCTATTAGTGGCCAGTAGCATTAAGGCCTTTGCTTGACTTTCAAACTGTCACCATAGGCCACCGTCTAAACAAATGTTGGTGCCTAGGAAAAATCTTAAGAATTTATGGCCCCGAAAAAGTCCTGGTTATGTTGAAGAGACTCTGTCAAGCTTCAAGAAATATGTACGAAACGGACACGGCAATTATCTTATTCATGTGCATTGTCTATAATTGTACCTTACCTATTGTAGGCCTGATGGTCAGCCCATGTCCAAGAAAGGCCTCAAGAAAATGCAGAGGGACGCTGAGAAAGCTGCAAAAAAGGCTCAAAGGCAACAACAGGTACGATTCACGATAGGCCTAATTGAAAATGTATTTAAATGTTAGATGATACTAAATACGCATTGCTTTGTAACCATTAGTCTACATGTAATATGATGCAATAATACAAACTGACAGCCGTGTAAACATACATGTACACGTACACGCACTATTATATATCGCTACACTACTTCTGCAATACTTTAACAATGTAATATGTGTATTGTTCTTGTTATGCAAATACCAATTTATGATCATATAATAAACATGAGTATCTTTTTTTCCCTTTATTAGCTCGCAGAGGAGGCCACTGCTGCGGACAAGGATGACTTTGCGAAGGACAGATATGGAGTCCCTCCCATGTTGCAGTCTAGAGATAAGGTTGATCGTAAGCTAGCCAAGGTAATGGATCTGTCCAAGAAAGATGCTGGCCAGAGAGTCTGGCTCAGAGGAAGATTGCACACCAGCAGATCTGTAGGTTGGTAGCAGCGTTTCACTCTTCATAGGAGGGGGCTCTATCCCAAAGTCTCCTGCCCAATTTGTAGACCATAAGCAACATTTGATATTGTATAAAAGGAATCGATATTTTGGTGGCAGGTGCAAAAATTAAATTGCGATTGAATCGATATTGAATATTAATGTGTGTGTTTTTATTTATTTTATTTATTTATTGAAAAACATCCAAACCAATATCATAACATGGCAGTGGACGGTAACTCCGAATATAAATATTAATCACATGATACCAAATATGTTGCTTTAAATATAATCATACATGCACACACTAGATATAAATATATTTTGACAAAAGTCATGCTAAAAAAAAGCATCGTGGGAGCCATGTACTCCCAAGATGTGTTACACGTCTTCTCGAAGATTAATGTACTGTACGAATCTTCGTACAACTTTCTACCAAGTCTGTTATATTGAATCGATGTATCCGCATCATATATTTTTCAGGAAAGCAATGTTTCTTCGTTCTGCGTCAACGGCAGCACACCTTACAGGCAATACTTTTCGTCAACGAAAAAGTCAGCAAACAAATGGTCAAATTTGTAGCCAAGTAGGTTATTTTTGTTTATATATTGTACCGGTATTCCTTGCCTCTGCTCACTTCACATCCATGTACATTCTTGTCTACATTTGTATGTCTAAAGATCAAATCATTAAAAATAACTCTCAGTATGTAGAAATAAATTACTGTGTTGATAATGAAAAAATTGGACTATTTGACAACGTAAAAACACAACGTACACATAAAGCATTTAAATTCATCATAAATTAGTACGTGTGAAGGAAAATGCAAATTAACAGAAAAACTGATTGTTTTAGCTATTATATGTGTACACATCTAATTGTATATACATGTACATGCATATTTTGGATTTTAATTTGTTCCATTTTCCTTCATTAGCATTACGAAAGAGTCAATCGTTGACATTGAGGGTGAGCTCAAATCACCAGACATGAAGATCGAGGGCTGTTCCCAGCAGGACGTAGAAATTCACGTGGAGCACGTGTACGTCGTCAGTGCAGCAGAACCAAGACTACCACTACTTATAGATGATGCCACAAGACGTGCCGATGATGAGGTTACTTGAATTACATTTATATAATTGTATACTTTTGTGTTCGTGTGAAACTTGTGTGCATCATAGAACCAACGTTACATTCCCAATCAAGTAATTATTTTCGTATACGACCATTAACATACATTTAAGGCATCATCAGTATAATGTGTTTCATGAACACATAGAGTCACCCACTTCTAGCATGGTGACTTGAGGTTTCGTAATTATGTTATTTGAACCCTTCTGTCTGACCATCGATATTATTTGATATTTATTTATTGAACTGAGCTAATCTTGCTCGTAAGTTTATATATAATATGCAATATATAATTGTTTAGGAATTAGCCACTGTAAACCAGGACACACGACTTGACAACCGAATCTTGGACCTCAGGACTGTGACCAATCAGGCGATTTTCCGAATAGAAGCTGGTCTGTGCCATCTGTTCAGAAATACGTTAACAAACAAAGGCTTCACTGAAATACACACCCCCAAAATCATATCAGGTGAGCAAAAATATGCGACTTTGCAGTATTGCTTTATAATACAGGAGATAAGAAATACGAGTAAGTATGAAAGTTCAATTGCCTTATCAACTTTGCAATCTGTAGAGTATTACTAAAAAAAAAATGTTTTGTCGAAAGGCAGCAGTTTCACGAATACACATGCACTGTACATGTAACCGCTAGTTATACATGTGTGCATATAGTTTTATTAATACCCGTGTCCATTTTATTCAAGCACTTATCATGCCTTTAATTGATATCGTATTGGATTTTATTTTATTTCTCAGGTGATTTGTGATGCCGTCGTTATGATTTCTGTTTTACTCTACAGCTGCATCCGAGGGTGGAGCTAACGTATTTACTGTCAGCTACTTCAAGCAGAACGCTTACCTGGCCCAGTCTCCCCAACTTTACAAACAGATGGCCATCTCTGCTGATTTCGACAAAGTATTCACAGTGGGAGGAGGTGCGTTTTTCGTTTCTGTGTTTACTCCAGTGTAATAAATATAGATGTTTGATGAACTTGAATAGACTTTTTATGAATATCCTTTTGATCCGTCACGATTCATCATCTCACCTTAATTAACTTTACCACTGTTGAATATTTCGAGTTATTATATATTTTGTCTGCCTCTTCACAGTTTTCCGTGCTGAAGATTCTAACACGCATCGTCATTTGACGGAGTTTGTTGGCCTCGACATGGAAATGGCATTCAATTATCACTACCATGAAGTGCTCGAAGTACTGGGCGATATGTTTGTTCAAATATTCAAAGGGCTGGAGACTAGGTAGGCCTACACAATCAATAATTACACACCAATGTGATCGTAAGGGTGCCGTAATATTCGCAATCCACCACAGGGTCCTAGCAATGGAATAATGTCACATCGTTTTTTATTTTACATTTTTAAAGTTTTGCTGATGATATCAACACCGTCTACAAGCAATACCCCAATGAACCATTCAAGTTCTTGGAACCGAGGTTAGTTTGTATGATCAAGATATTTCAAATCAGCAATGAAGACTTTAGAACAGTGGATGACCTTTCTTTTACCCTTCTTCAGCTTGATTCTAACCTACCCTGAAGCTGTTCAGATGTTGAGAGACTGCAACATTGAGATGGAAGACGACGAAGATCTTAGCACGCCCAACGAGAAACTTCTAGGTCGTCTGGTGAAAGCCAAGGTTAATATCACTGATTATCGTATATCGATAACTGCATCTACATTGTTCATGTCCATTTATATAAAATACCGGTAAACCTGTGTTTATTTGAATAACCTAACTATACACGTGTCTGGAATAGTATTATATTATTCCATTGTACCAAATTTTATGTCCCAATATTTCATTGCAGTATGACACTGATTTTTACATGCTGGACAAGTTTCCATTGGCTATCAGACCTTTTTACACAATGCCAGACCCTAAAGACCCGGTAAGGCTGCAGAAATGTTTTGACCATATATGAAAACACTGTACACACCGGTAATAATACTGTAATGTATGAAATGTTTTTTTGGACAGAAATACTCCAATTCTTACGACATGTTTATGAGAGGTGAGGAGATCCTCTCGGGCGCTCAGCGAATTCACGATCCTACTTTCTTGACGGAAAGGGCAAAGGAGCACGGAATTGGTAATTGTTTAATAGTTTCGATAGCACCTTAGCAGTAAAAAATAATTATTCACAATATGCAGTAGCTGATGTAAGCCACCTCTCTCTCTCTAGTCTTACTACATGACTGTGTAATGCTCTTTCCACACTCTATTATCCTAACTGGTCATTCCACACGATTCACAATGGTTTAAATAGATATACATGTATATAGCTTAGAGAAGTTCATTGTTAATGTGTGTGCTAGCGTCTTCTTAGCTGTATTTGAGCTATACAATACACCTCAGAACGCGTCAGCAGTATAATACCCAAGGATTAATGCTGTGTTTTTCCTGTTCCAGACATCAGCACAATTCAGTCATACGTTGACTCGTTTAAGTACGGCACACCGCCGCATGCTGGAGGCGGTATAGGCATGGAGCGAGTAGTGATGCTGTACCTTGGCCTGGATAACATCAGGAAGACGTCCCTCTTCCCTCGTGATCCCAAGAGATTGACACCCTAAGAGTAGGACTTTAATAATCCATCTCAACCTTGAAACAACTTGTATCTATGATTCAAGGAGCAGAATATGGTGATGGTTACGATTTAAATAAAACCCACATATTTAACCATAAGAATAATTTGAAAATGAAGGCATACATTGAAGGCATACATTTATCCAGTTTTGTAAAATGTTTTACCCATAACAAAATTTTGCACTTCATATTCACTTAGTAATTAATTCCTGCCGTTAATATACGCTCAGTCGACCATTTGATGTACTTGATTTCTATTATTGTGTGCAATTAAGAAAATAAATATACGATCACCATTTAAAATTACTCTAGAGGTGAATTGGCTAACCGTGAATGTACGGTATATGTTTTCAGAACAGGTAAATATCGTTTTAGATTTAGATTTTGGGTCTTGGTCCTACCCATTGTGGTTAGTTCGAAATTATGATGAAGTTTAAATGAATCATATAAGTATATGTATATCCATCTTAACTTGGTACTTACATGAAATAAACCACATCATTTTGTGAAAGAAATTCTTGTTGCCAACATTTTATATTATTTTGTGAGAAAAGTGTCACAATAAGAATTAGAACTATGAACTTGATAAATCATCGGTATAAAGGTACGAGAGAGAACAAATGCACCATTAAGACACTGTCACGGGTATTGGTTAATCTTTTAAACTTCCATCGCGTTAATCAGCCAGAGATAATTCTGGATGATTGTGTACGTCTAACTTCAAGTCAATCTATGTTTTAGCTCGTTAGAACAGCATATATACAATGGTATTTCTTAAATCAACTCGATTAATTCAGTGCGTATTCCTGGTGATTCATAGATTCAATGTCACTTTTGTGATACAATACTATTTGTTGCATCACATGAATTCAATGCATGGTCCTTGTGATCCAAAGAATTGTCATCAGTTATGTATCGCAATTGACAGTTCATTGACCTTAAAGTAAATTTGTCTTCTACCCTCAGTTTAAAATCTAAAATTTCTGAGTGCTTCTTCATTACTTGAGGTTTGCGACATAGGGTAATATAAGAAATGTCAAGATCAGCTAGGTATCTTAGAAGCACTTGCTCAGGGTGAACATTCACTAGCTTGGCTATGCGCTGCACAGCTTCATGTTTATGTAGGGGAGGCACATCAAATTTGGCCGTTGGTCTATATTTGACGAATCCCAAGGGTTGAGTGGCAGTAAACACAATATTGTTCTCCCGACAGTACTTGCGCAGCGCATCTTCCTGTAGGTAACAATGACATTCGGA
>JAXGGS010033337.1:0-24241 GCA_035585475.1 Armandia brevis | reverse complement strand
AAGGTAGTAGAAGCGTTCGACGGTTGGTGGACCGCGTTCGACCAGCCGCTTCTCCCTGACCCGAAAAGCCCCGGCCGTTTTCTCACCGCCTCTTCGTTTCGCCGAGCATTCCAGGAGGTCTGCAATCTGGCGGGTTTGGCGGAGGAGAACTATACCCCGCATAGCCTCAGGAGAGGCGGAGCTTCGTTCCTGAGGGAACAGGGCGTTCAAGTGCCTCAGATCCAAGCACACGGGCTCTGGAGGTCGGATGCAGTGAATCTCTATCTACAACCAGCCGTTCTCGGAACCTCGGCAGTTGTACGCTGTTTCGAGGGACTTTTTTAACTTTTTTCGTGTTATATACTATGTTGTTTGGGCTGTGAGTACAGGTTTTTCCCACGGGTTTTGTTAGCTGTTCGTTCGTGACGCTCGCTCTGACTTTTCCTTATACTAGTGTTGTTCGGACTCCGTTTTTGAGGGACTGACTCGTGTGCGAGTTTAAGATCCCGGTAGCTCCGTTAACTCTTCCCTACCATCGTTACTTGTATCGACAAAGAGCTCACGCGAACGAATAGTTAATAAAATCCAAACATGTTATTATAAGATAGTTACTCACAGCCTTCTAGTGTTTTTTATAAAAGAGTCTATTGTTAACGTAAGGCCTCATAGGCCAGTGTTGCTCGTTTCTCGCGAACACTTTTGCAGTATATTACAACAGTATTTATATCAGATATTTATAGTAGCGAAAAGTGATGTGAACAAGTATACCGCAGCACCCGAGGTATACTGCGGCATCACCATACTACTACGTTATTGATTTCTCCCTGTTAGTCTGTCAGATAATTATCGGTCCTGAACCGGATACAGTAAGATCGCGCGTGACATACGTCATATTAAGGCTCGTGCATGAGCAGCGTTGCTAGACATCAGCAACTGTATATTTCAATTCTTCAGTTCAGCCCGAGCGAAGCAGACGCTCGAATTCTCACTTCATCTTTCTCGATCTCCCGGAATAGCGTGTGAAAGTCTATTCGCGGGATTATCTTTCGAAAAACACCCACCCATCCCTTTGGGTTATAACCCCTTTTTCTTTTTAGGCACACTAGGTGCAGAGTATTTGTTGGACATCCGTAGATGTAGGGACTCCGTTTTTGAGGGACTGACTCGTGTGCGAGTTTAAGATCCCGGTAGCTCCGTTAACTCTTCCCTACCATCGTTACTTGTATCGACAAAGAGCTCACGCGAACGAATAGTTAATAAAATCCAAACATGTTATTATAAGATAGTTACTCACAGCCTTCTAGTGTTTTTTATAAAAGAGTCTATTGTTAACGTAAGGCCTCATAGGCCAGTGTTGCTCGTTTCTCGCGAACACTTTTGCAGTATATTACAACAGTATTTATATCAGATATTTATAGTAGCGAAAAGTGATGTCATTGTAAATCTTTCAGAATGAGCTGACTTAGGCCAATGTTGTGCGTAGGACGAAACGGTCATACAATATATCCCTACTCTATATGCGATTAGAAAACATATTAACGAGTCAATCACGAGAGGAACTTGTGTCAGCCTTTTTATCAAATCATAACGCGTATATTAAAATTCCCAGGTGTTTCTGTCCGACTGACAATGACTGTATGTGTTTACAGGAAGTGTTGTCGCGTTATTCAGTAAACCATGCACGAATGTTCCCACGGTTTCTTCAGGATAGGAGACACGTGTGAATACACATATTTAGTTTTATATCGTAGTCAATATTTATTCCTATCCCAGTTAGCAGCTAGCAGTATAATACCCCGACGTGATCAAATATGAAAACTAACTGTAAGTCGCCGTGATATTTACCAAGATGAGAACCGCTTAATATAAAGCGCTTATTGTGAACTAATCCTGTTATTTACCTTAGGAAATAGAGCGATAGTCGACCATGTTTGCGCAAATCTGGTCAGCATTTACACGACTAGATGACTATATCACGTATAAAGTTATCCTGTAAGCTCCACATTTGAATAGATTAATAAAACTACGACTGATATATCTGTAAAACGGCGTCGCAGGTATTTGCTTATGTCATTTGCATAGGAAAGGCACGTATATTCTGTCTTCATGAGATTTTTAAGATGGAATTTGAATAACGTTATAAATTACTAATGCATTAATTACTGATATCGGACTTAGAACAGACTGGGAATATCTGAAACGATCCTGATATCGAGGGTAAGGATTATTTTGCTATGTCCGCTTATTTATTATGAATAGTCTCCATAGGATTCCGGCCTGAAACTATGTCGAAATATAAAGAGGAATTTAAATCTTGGAAACTTTTTTTTGTTGGTTAATCGTATCATCACATAACGGAAATTGGGCGGTAACCGGTAATTGTTGTCTCCAATGTGATGTGATGTTCGTATACATTTTTCTTTTTTCGCGTGCGGTAATCCATAATTTTTATAATTTCATTAAACGAATGATGGTTTTGTTGATTGCACAGATCAATCTGTGGACATTCAAGATTAGCGATGGTTCCAAATATCCATTGTGTCGTCTGGGTTTTCCTGATGAGTAGTATTCAATTAGGTTTGAACATATCTAGTTATAAATGTAATTTGTACGTACTGCTCAACTGGCGATTTGTCACACACCATTTATATATTAAGGTACCTGTCAGGGCCTGACACTCACGGTAACACCTGAATTTATCATACAAGGAAGGGGATTTTACGTCACCTGTGCTGGTGTCTTACCAGAGGGAGGACTTGTAATAGATGTCCCACAAAAAGGAGACTGCAGCTACCAGCTACTGGATAATGATCAGTGTCAGCTATATGGACAGAGTTGTACAGAGAGATCCTCCATGCATGTCACTGAATGCCGGGGAGACACCTTCAAACAGTCTTCTATAACTTTATTTAACACAAACCCGACACAGCAGGATGCTGGAGTCTGGACATGCGCAGAACCAGAAAGCTTTACCAACTTGATCAGAAAGGAGGTTATAATAAGTGAGTACATGTTATAGTGCCGTAAATCAATGCATCCTGATATCAGGTATTTTGTAAAGCATTGGTTATTATGTTTCAGGCTCCCCGTCACCGACAGTTTCTGTCTCTCTCCCCCTGGACACAACAACAGAAGTAACATGTAGCTACAAACACGGCCACAGTATAAGTCCTGTTACTCTCAGCCTGTTACCTCCTGTAGGTAACACATGTGTTAATGTGACAGGTAACAATAACTGTCAGCTAGAGAACACTTGTTTACAGAACACAGACAGGTACCAGCTGGGCAGATGCAGGGATGGTAACGGGGAGATTTCTGTCTCTGTGAGAATCACAAACCTGGGAGCAGAAGACATCGGGGAGTGGAGATGCGTACTAAATGCTGCTCCTGTCATCAGTAAAACTGTCAGTGTTGGGTGGCCTGGTAAGTTTTATAATTGTTTCCATCTATATTGAAAAGCTTATGAGTGTTATATTGAAAAGCTTATGAGTGTCCTGATGATTCGTACAATTAGAAGGAGACACTTAGATGATAGAAATTGCCAAAATTCAAATCTATTGTAGTTGGTGGATTTGTTGAAATAACAGCGGTTGACCTTTATCCTGTTTAACCTGGAATTTAATATTTACTTCAGGTAGAAAGTGTGCTGATTCTACTGTACAATATCAATGTTTTTAAGATTACTAAAATTTAAATCTATTATAGTTGGCGGATTTGTTCTAATGACAGCGATTGACCTTAATCCTGCACCCGGCGATGACCTTGTGCTGACCTGTGTTTATTCTCACCCTGGAAATCTTCCTAATTACAACTTAACTCTGACTGGCCCGGAATCTGCTACACCCTGTGTTACCATGACACCAGATCAATGTGACGTAAAATGTGACAATTGTAAGATAAACACATGTAAACATGATTCAGGAAGATCAACATTGACTGTAACTGTTTCTACAGATTATGTAGGAATGTGGAAATGTTTGTATCAAAATTTGACAGAAATAACCGGAAAGTTGGACATAAAAGCCCTGGGTAATCATAACCTAATATTGCCGATTGGGGTACCTGTGTCGTTACCTTTTATCATATCTAATCATGTCATCAATATTTCCTCCAGCCCTACCAACCCCCCCCAACTGTTCTGACACCTGTTGTAGCAGGAAGTCTAGGAGATACAGTGACATTAAGATGCTCGTTATCAGATGAGACAGAAGGAGACAGAAGAGCTGAGTTTTTGTGGCACAACTCTGCAGACGTCCTTCTCACCAGTGATAAGTCGGGAGAGTTTTCTTATAAAATTGATTCTTTGTGTGATAACAAAATATTCTGTACCCCACACAACAGGGCCGGTAATGGGAGGAGTGGAATAATTACATTGGATTTTACAGGTATTTGTGCATTAATATTTGTATTCATTACAATTGGTGAAACTATTGAAATTCGACTTGACCTGGAATCACTTTCCACCCAGACCCAGGACATTTAGTGGGAGGAAGACCCAAGTCACCTTTAACCTTGAGGTCGGATACTGATTATAACCTGACCCAGATATTCCGTGGTTATCCTGAGGTCACTGTTTCTGTTTCTGGGTCAGAGTTTCCCCTCCAGCTGTTACCCCCTCAGACGGTTACCCTGGGAGATTGTAGACAAGAGGCACGAGTCACTGTAACCATGGTAGCTGGTACTGACACCTGGCGGGCTGATGGGAGAACAGTTGTGTGGGAAACTTCAGCAGACTCAGTAAAAATAACAATGAATGTACAATGTAAGTGTCATATTGCTTGTTATTAGTGACTTGACTACAGGAATCGTTAAGATGTGCAATAATACAGAATGATTTCCATGAACAGATGGTCCACGCTGGAACAATGACAGTTTGGATCAACAGGTAAGAGCAGGGTTAGGAGAAAGTGTGGAGCTCTCCTGTGACGTCATCGGTAACCCAGACCCTGACACTTACACCTGGAGACAGAAGGGGAGGAAGCTGAACATTTACACCAGAAACCTGACACTCAGCCCTGTAACAGAGGAGAGCTATGGCGTGTACACATGTGTGGTCAGTAATGTGTATGATAACAGGACACATTATAGAGAGCTTAATGTGTTTCTCCTCTCGGTAGACAGTAATTCTGAATACAAGACCTTGGTGGTAGGTTCTGCTGTTGGTGGATCATTCGCTCTGATCGTGATTGGCACATTGATTATTCTGTTGATCACATGCTATGTCAGAAAACAAAGACAAGAAGGTGAGTGTAAAATTTAACATGTGAATACCTGCAACATCACTACGCATAATATATTAATACGTGTCTTATGAACTTCATGTTTATCAAGGGGATATAAATATGCCACGTCTGCCGAAATCAAAGAAAACTATGAAAAAAGGAATCCCCCAAGTGAATATAATTTTCTTTAATTTGATCACTAATAACAGATGCTACCATTGATGCTATTCTATATTGCTTCTTGTAATATGTTCACCACATAAATACAGGAGAATGTAAGAGGTGAAGTGCGAGAAGATTTATATGAGAACACGAGGACAGAAGCATCTGCATCAGGGACCAGTAACTCCCCAGCACCTCAGATGTATGAAGAACTGAACATGCAGGAACAACAACCAATAGATAAAGTTTATCAGCAGATTAAACCACAAACTCAGTATGAAAATGTAATGTAAAACTATACATAATTATACACAATCAATTTGTCACGCCCTCCCGAGGAATACAATAGTTTTCATTCTACAATTACCTCTCTGTAATATATTGGAGCAAGTCTATGTTATTCAATCCTGGCCATATATACTTGAAATAAACGTTTTAAACAATGTAGACTAAAATTGAAGACATTTTTTTAATCAACCATGATCATTACTCAAGGGATAGCCCATAAGGTTAAAAACATGTGGTATAAAAGTTGAACCGATATACCAGACTACTAAACTTCTGGACAGATATAAGAAATATTGTTTGTAGATGGTGAGTCATCGTTCTTTCCAATTTGTTAGCAGCCCAGGTTTTAACTGTTTCTATATCAAAGATGCCGTTGTTGAATTTGACGATTGTGGTTGTTTCAAACTGTTGAGACGTGAGCGGCACACTTCTACTTCGTGAACCGGAAGTTGAACTGGTTAGTCGAGTCAGCGCAGAATAACTTGCAGCTGGCGTAAGGGTCGGAGGTCCATGTTGTCTAGCGCTTGCGGACTTAAATATAAACTGCATGGAGCTGCCAGAGCTGTTATTCGTAAACTTGGTATTACTCTGGTTGTTTTCCAAGAGTTAAGGCGATGATTGGGTTTGTAAAATTACCATTTATTGCGATAGGTTGCAAGATCGCCAGAAACCAAATGTTTACAATCACGTACATGCATTCGATTCATTGTCCAGCATTCATGAGGAAATGTTATAATTTAGCAGATCAACAGGGTCTGACACGCAACAAATTGTTACAAAACCATTTCATGTGAAGACAAGAGGAAATCTACATTAACAGTGACTTTTGTTGCCGATACAGATTCATTGGGAACATTGCGTTACAACAACAATTTTAATTATCAGGACATTATCATTAGTGACTTATCAGCTGGATGCGATGTTTCTCAATCTACCCTGAGTTAAATTTTTATCATAGGAGAATATTATTTGATCATATCCCTGGTGTATATTTATATACAATATAATTGCTTGACAAAACTATTTGAATATTATAGGATCAGGGCGGCTGTCCCCTTTATATTTCGATTTAATTTTTTTTTTTTTTAAATGCCGCACCCCCGATTTCGAGTAAAAAACGCCGAAAAATTTAGACTAAAATACCCCCGCACTCCCCCCGCCAAAAACATGCCGCATGCATCCCCTTCTGAAGCAAATAAAAAGCTAGAGAAACTAATCCTTTATCCTACGCGGCCTTTTACAAATTATAAAGTAGCTATCCCATTTAAGGCAATAATCGCTATAACGCGGGTCTGTCATGGCATGTGTTTCCCGATTTGATTTCTTTAATGTTTTATATAATAAGGGTCAAATACGAATACATGGTACCAGATATTAGACGTTTGTCCCTCGTTGTCATCAGTAATGATCATTCGTTTAATTCAGTCATTGCGTTTGCTTAAATTCCAATCTTCTTTATCGCTCATGCTTTTCTCATGTGAATCGCATTGAGCTATGGAAGTACTGTGAATTATCGATGTTGGTTAAGCCGAACCTTTATTCACTGCCCGTGTCAGGATTAATGTCTCTTTCTCGACCCACAGAGAACCATACATTGTAAGCTGAGAATTAAGAACATATTCATGTTCACCTCTTATTTTTCTAGTCAGGTTTATATCACTCACACAGCGATGTCAGTCGTGTCACAAACAATATCTTATGCACGAATTCAACCCTTAAACAAAGTTAACCCTGTTAATCAGTTGAGACTTGTGTTTACCTTTAAGTACGGATAACTCGACCTGATCTCCCGGTCCCCGACAACTTACACATATTGTGAGTTTACTGTACGTGATATGTTTGCTATCATTTTTATTTAATAGGAGATGAAGGCGAACGCAGAAGTTATATAACGCTTAGGACATATAAGATTAATAAGTTGTTTCTCAGGCCCCGCCTGCATTGGCCTGAGACCCACGCCTTCTCTTTGTATTAGGTATTTCACAAAAAAACACCTGCCGCCCCTATATTCAAAGAAAAAAAAACAAAAAAAATGTCGCCCCCAATTTAACAGAAAAAAACAACAAAAAAACCTGCCACCTCTACATAACATTAAAGAAAAACAGGTATGACCGCGAGTGGCGTCACTCGCATCGTGGTGCGGCAACCATGGCGTGACAAACACCGGAAACTAAATTCGACATAAACAAAGACGCATACATGTTAAACAATAATGACCGATATTCACGATAAACTTTATTGTTCAACATATTATAGAACATATGGTGTAACATTACAATCTACGAATATATGCATTAAACTGAATTCAAAAGGTTGACCGTTAGGTTTCTAAGATTACCTCGAACGGATAAGATAACTACTAATTAGCTATTTGTCACTAGGTGATCCTAGAATTCATATGATAATTACCTTGAGCGTAGTGCGTAGGAAGTGTGCGTCTATCAACCGTAGCGGTGTATTATAACAATGACTAAATTGTGACAAGTGTTAAGCGCATCTATACTATTCGTTACAACAAAGAACATGTCAATATATTAATTCTAACACAATATATTTGTATTATAGGAGAAAATTGTTTGATATATGACCCTTGAATATATTTATATTATAGGAGAGAATTGTTTGATGAACGGAGAAGTGATATCGGCTGAGACTAACACTATCAGAGATATTGGTAGCGGATGTAAAGCCTCCTGCAGATGTCCGGGACCGGGAACTTACTCAGCTGAGGGAGCAGAGACGAAGGCCTCATGTCGCTTCTGGTGCTCACACGGAGGTCTCTCTCAGAACGCCATCGACAAGCACTACAGCGCCTGGGGAAAGCGATGGCTACCGGCTAACTAAAATACTTCTCACGGACAACTAATATCAATTAATGATGTAAAATTAATTCAATTGATTTATTTTATATAAAGCTTTTGTCACTGCTAAGGGACCACAATCAAAACATCTGTGGAGCCAATATGCATACCATGAAATAGAATACGAATAAAATTAAACCAAACTTATTTGTTATCCTTGAGCAATTTAGGGAATTGAATCGGGCGGACATTATAGCGGTAGCAAACTTAGCATTTACAAACATTTCCACAATGATATGTATTGATTACGGCATAGATCCTCATAGATTAATTACGCGGCAACATGTGCATGTAAATATACATTTGTACAATGTTATTCAAAAATTTCAAACATGTATTCATAAGTGAAAGCTATCATTTGATAATGATGAGACATCGTCATAAGTCGCGTATCATATATCTGATCATCTGATCAAGCCAATATCTAAATAAAACTCCCCAGGAATATCCAAAAATCGTCAGAAATGGACGACTTTTAAATCTACTATAAGCACATTACATTCGGCTTAAGAATCAATATTTGTTGGCGGGTTATAATATTGCTCCATTTATATCCATTTATATCAGATTTTACATTATATTTTCAGACTGAGATTGTGGTTTAATCTGCTGGTAAACTTTATCTGCTGGTTGTTGTTCCATCATGTTCAGTTCTTCATACATCTCAGGTGCTAGGGAGGTATTGGTTCCTGATGCAGATGCTTCTGTCGTCACGTTCTCATATAATTCCTCCTCCCCAAACTTACTCTGCTTGGTTTGCTGGGGACGATAATGGTCATATATTATAATATGATTGCAGAATTCTCAGGTTCATGAATTTTCAGGTTCAGGAATTATAACTATGATCATAATTATAATAATAATGAATATATGCAGATGAGTTGACAAACCTCTCTTATTGTGGTTTGCTTTTTATCCTTTTTTCCATTTTGTGACTCTTTAAATCCAGTATCAGTTTGTCCTTATAAGATAAAGGATCCTCAGCCAATGGATAATTAATCAATCATGAAA
Source organism: Armandia brevis (assembly GCA_035585475.1). Lineage (NCBI taxonomy): Eukaryota > Metazoa > Annelida > Polychaeta > Opheliidae > Armandia > Armandia brevis. Next base: position 14,718 of record JAXGGS010033337.1, on the reverse strand, counting down.
TAAATATTCCAGTATGTATGTAAGAATTGAGGATTTTACCTTTTTGTTTATTTCTCCGGATGATAACACCGACTAGGAATAGAGTTCCTGCGATAATCAGAGCCAGAGATCCTCCCACAGCGCCCCCTATGATCAGTGGCTTGTTTGATACCTCCACAACTGAAATTAGTATTACAAACCACTATAATAATTTTATTTCATTTTAGTTCACAGAGCTTCATATTTTATCAATGTAATTGTTAATTTACCCACCAGGAGAAACGGTTCCCTGGTTATCATCTGTAGCTGATGTGGGATAGCTCAGGTTTCCTTCATAGAGAAAGATCACAAACACATTTTCCTTGCTCAGGTCAAACACTCCAGAAACTGCCTCTAGATTGTCCAGTATGTTCAAAGATGCCTCGAGAGTATCAAATCCTTCAACATCTCTCCTTCGTTTAGAAGATTCAACCTTGTGGCCTAGAGATGCGCGACTGATATGACCTTCAAGTAACCTCCAGCGAAAAGTGACCGACTCCGAAGTCAGGCTGACTAATCTTATCTCGGCTACAGGTTTTACTGTCGAGAAAATGCAACTATATTGATCATGAAATATTTAAGAATAACATGACATCATTCTCCAATTGAATATTTCTTAAGAATAACTTGACATCATTCTCCAATTGAATATTTCTTTTCACCCGCAGGATAACTTACCTTTAGTAGTGAACGTTTGTTGTATGACGTCACTCTCACTCCTCCCCGCATGCGCATTGACAGCTTTTATATAAATCTGGTACACTGTGCTCTGTGTTAGATCAGCCAGGTGTAATTTATTCTCTCCCGCTTCTACTTTCACCCATGTCCTATCTTCTTCTCCCCCTACAACACTCACCTCAAACCACACCTCCTCATACCCCCCTCCAAACCCAGGTACCCACCTCACATGTCTCAGACGTTACCATGGTTACCTGCAGGTCTGTAGGAGGGTGAGGGGGACCACGTGGTACCAAGGAGATGTTGAAGTCCCGGATGTTAGTCTCCCCCTGGTGAGAGTTTCTGACATTACATGTGTAAACCCCAAAGTCACTCTGCTGTACTGCTCTCAGTGTTATAGTTCCTCCAGTCTCCGCTAGGGGGGTCTGTCCTTTATACCACGTGATCTGATCAGGGGGAGGATTACTCTGCACGTGACATGTCAGATTGACGTCACTTCCTGTGTCAACACCGACGATCTTACCTTCAGCACCAGTTACCCAAACAGGTGTGTCTAATGAATTTAAATAATACATGGATGTATGGTGCAGCTATACATAAAATGCGAAAATATTAATTGACCAAACATTTAAACTATATTTTTGTTGGTTATAAATGTTGTCGAGACTCAATTTCAAAGTTTTCAGTCTATTAAGTAATTAAAGTGAGTGAACTTTGCTGGTAGATTAGTGGGTAAAATTTAATGTTGAAAACACTTTACTTACACTGAACATTGAGAGTGACAGAGACGCTGTCTTCGTTCGTGTACCACGCGACTACTCTCCCATCAGCCCGCCAGGTGTCAGCACCAGCTACCATGGTTACAGTGACGTGTACCTCTTTTCTACAGTCTCCCAGGGTAATCGTCTGAGGCGGTAAAACCTGGAGGGGAAACTCTGACCCGGAAACAGATACAGTGACCTCAGGATAACCCCGGAATATCTGGGTCAGGTTATAGTTAATATCTGATCTCAAGGTTAAAGGTGACTGGGGTTTTCCTCCCACCAAGTGCCCGGGGTCTGAGTGGAAAATGCATCTAGGTCATGTTGGTTATTAACAAGTCATCAATAATAATAAATTATAATAATTATGCATAAATACCTTTAAAATCTAATGTCATTATACCACTGCTCCCATTCCCGGCTCTATTGTGTGGAGTGCAGAATATCTTGTTATCACACAAATTATCGATTCTAAAATAAAAAGTCCCCGACTTATCACTGGTGAGAAGGACGTCTGCAGAGTTGTGCCACAAAAACTCAGCTCTTCTGTCTTCTTCTGCCTCATCAGATAACGAGCATCTTAATGTCACTGTATCTCCCAGACTTCCTGCTACAACAGGCGTCAGAACTATGGGGGCTCTAGGATGTCCTGGAAAATATTGATATTAATGTCATGCTCAAAAATATTAAAAAGTAATGACACAGGTAGCCCATTGTTAATCTATAATAATATTGTAATATATTATTTACCTAGGGCTTTGATCTCCAAATAACCGACAATTTCTGTGATATTTTGATACAAACATTTCCACATTCCTACATAATCTGTAAAAACAGTTACAGTTACAGTCAATGTTGATTTTCCGGACTCCTGTTTACATGTGTTTATCTGATGATTGTCAAATGTGACGTCACACTGATCTGGTGTCATGGTAACACAGGGTGTAGCAGATTCTGGGCCAGTCAGAGTTAAGTTGTAATGAGGAAGATTCCCAGGGTGAGTATAAACACAGGTCAGCACAAGGTCATCGCCAGGTACAGGGTAAAGGTCATGGGCGGTCATTTGTATATATCCCCCAACTACAATAAACGCCCTTTATGTACTAATGCAGTGATAATAGAGAGACAAACCCACAAATAACTATTTTTCTAAAGTATCCAAGAGGTTCATGTTATTTGGTCGGCATGTTTTCAGCCCAAAATCTCCTCGAATCTACTTAAGTTATATATGTGTAAATTACACAGGAATCCGTACCTTCGAAATCTGGATCGTTTCAGGTATTCCCAGTCGGTTAAACGTCCGATATCAATAATGCATTCGACCGCTCGTACGTTCCGGCATCAAAACTCTCTGATAAAGACGACACGATCTACAAGTCTATTCCATACATTATTATTATTATAAAAAACATGAAGCGCAGCTTTTCAGACATGACATTCATGGTTTAATTCATACATAAAACTCGCAGGATATACGTGCATAATGTAAGATATAGTCATCTAGCCCGGTAAATGCTGACAAGACTTGCGCAAACATGGTCGACTATCGCTCTATTTCCTAAGGTAAATAACAGGTTTAGTTCACAATAAGCGCTTTATATTAAGGGGTTCTCATCTTGGTAAATATCACGGCGACTTACAGTTAGTTTTCATATTTACTCATGTCGGGGTATAATGCTGCTAGCCGAACTGGGATAGGAATAAATATTGACTACGATATAAAACTAAATTTGTTCATACACGCGTGTCTCCTATCCTGAAGAAACCGTGGGAACATTCGTGCATGGTTTACTGAATAACGCGACAACACTTCCTGTAAACACATACAGTCATTGTCAGTCGGACAGAAAAACCTGGGAATTTTGATATACGTGCATGATTTAATAAAAAGGCTGACACAAGTCCCTCCCGTGACTGTCTCATTAATATATTTTCTCATCGCATAGCCTATAGAGGAGATATATATGGTATGACAATTTCGTCTGACATTAAAGATGTCCTGGATTCACGGGAGCTTGCTTCTGATAATCCTTGCTACAGGTGAGAAGACATCATTTTAAATATTATATACACATCAACTGTCAGGTAGCTAGGATTCAGATATGGCTTCGCAAGCGCGCCATTGAACGCTCTGTGTAATCGTTGCTTAGTTTATATTAGAATCTTTAAATCGATGTTCTACAATCTCATGTGTGATTTACCTTTCAGGTTCTTGTCAAGATTTAGCACTCACGGTAACACCAGAATTTATAATACAAGAAAGACAATTTTACGTCACCTGTGCTGGTGTCTTACCAGAGAAAGGCTTTGTGATAAATTCCCCACAACAAGGAGACTGTGGTTACCAGCTACTGAATAATGATAAGTGTCAGCTATATGGGCAGAGTTGTACAGAAAAAACATCCATACATGTTACTGAATGTAGGGGAGATGTCTTCAAGCATTCTTCAATAACTATATTCAACAAAAAACCGACTCAACAGGATGCCGGAACCTGGACATGTGGAGAAATAGGGAGCTTTAGTAATTTCATCAGTAAGGAGGTTATAATCAGTGAGTACATCTTCTATTACCGTGTGGAAAGTCAATACATTCTTATATCCTGTCTTTCATAAAACATTGATCATTCTATGTCAGGTTCCCCACACCCACAGTGTGGAACAACTGAAACTAGTATCATGTCTCGTGTCCATGTCATTCGATACATGTTATCGTAGACATTGTAGACTTAAAATCAATATACAATTTAACAGGTTCCCCGTCACCGACAGTTTGTACCTCTCTCCCCCTGGACACAACAACAGAAATTACATGTAACTACGAACACGGTCACAGTATATCTCCTGTTACTCTCAGCCTGTTACCTCCTGTAGGTAACACGTGTGTTACTGTGACAGGTAACAATAACTGTCAGCTAGAGAACACGTGTTTACAGAACACAGACAGGTACCAGCTGGGTAGATGCAGGGATGGTAACGGGGAGGTTTCTGGCTCTGTGAGAATCACAAACCGGAGAGCAGAAGATATAGGGCATTGGAGATGTGTGCTAAATGTAGATCCTGTCGTCAGTAAAACGTTCAGTGTTAGTTGGCCTGGTGAGTGTTAACATTGTGTTTATTGATATTGAAATATTCATATTAAGTGTCCTGATATTGTGGTACAATTTGAAGGAGACATTTCGGATGATAAAGATTATTATAATTCAAATATATTGTAGCTGGTGGATTTGTTAGAATGACAGCGTTTGACCTTTATCCTGTACCTGGCGATGACCTTGTGCTGACCTGTGTTTATTCTCACCCTGGAAATCTTCCTAGTTACAACTTAATTCTGACTGGCCCGGAATCTGTTACACCCTGTGTTACCATGACACCAGATCAATGTGACGTCACATGTGACAATTGTAAGATAAACACATGTAAACAGGAGTCTGGAAAGTCGACAATGACTGTAACTGTTTCTACAGATTATATAGGAATGTGGAAATGTTTATATCAAAATGTCACAAACATTGTTGGAATTTTAGAGATCAAAGCCCTTGGTAAATAACGCCTTATTATATCATTGGTTAAACAGTTACTACTCGTATCATTACCTTATATGATCACTGAACATATAATTCATATTTTCCAGAACTTCCATCAGCCCCTTCAGTTCTGACGCCTGTTGCAACAGGAAGATTGGGAGATACAGTGACATTAAGATGCTCGTTATCCAATCAGACAGAAGGAGACAGAAGAGCTGAGTTTTTGTGGCACAACTCTGCAGACGTCCTTCTCACCAGTGATAAGTCGGGGACATTCTCATATAAAATCGATTCTTTGTGTTATAACAAAATATTCTGCACCCCAAACAACAGGGCCGGGAATGGGAGCAATGGGATCATTATATTCGATTTTTCAGGTATTTATGCATAATTATTATAATTTATCATAAGTGATGACTTGTTATAAATTAACTTGACCTTGATTCAATTTCCACCCAGACCTCGGACACTTGGTCGGAGGAAAACCCCAGTCACCTTTAACATTGAGGTCAGATACAGATTATAACCTGACCCAGATATTCCGGGGTTATCCTGAGGTTTCTGTTTCTGTTTCTGGGTCAGAGTTTCCCCTCCAGCTTTTACCCCCTCAGATAGTTATCCTGGGAGATTGTAGACAAGAGGTACACGTCACTGTTTCCATGATAGCTGGTGCTGACACCTGGCGGGCTGATGGTAGAAATATCATGTGGTACACGGAGGCAGACAGCGTCTCTGTCACACTCAATGTTCTGTGTAAGTAAAAATGCTGCTTTAAGATCAATTATCTTTGTTCTCTAACCCCACCGTCATTAACATGTAGGAATTCATTTTCAATAGTTATATTATTTCAATGACTCCGCGTTTGTACGATATATGAGGATGTTTCATGAGACCATTCTCATGAACTAATACACAGGGCATATCGATATATTATCTTTAACACACTTCTGTTCTATAGATCCACCTGTCTGGGCATCAGGGACAGAAGGACAGATTGTCGGTATTAAGACGGGAAGTGACGTAAACCTGACATGTCACGTGCAGAGTAATCCTACTCCTAATCAGATCACGTGGTATAAAGGAGACACAACCCTAGCGGAGACAGGAGGAACTCTAACACTGAGAGCAGTACAGGAGAGTGACTTTGGGGTTTACACGTGTAATGTTAGAACCTCTCACCAGGGGGAGACTAACATCCGGGATTTTAACATATCCCTGGTACCACGTGGTCCCCCTCACCCTCCTACAGACCTGCAGGTAACCATAGTAACGTCTGAGACATGTGAGGTGAGGTGGGTACCTGGGTTTGGAGGGGGGTATGAGAAGGTCTGGTTTGAGGTGAAGATTGTAGGGGGAGAGGGAGGAGGGGAATGGGAGAGGGTAGAACGGGGACAGAGTAAACAACAGGTGACTGATCTAACACAGAACCAGAAGTATCAGGTTGAGATAAAAGCTGTCAATGCGCACGCGGGGAGGAGCGAAAGTGACGTCATACCACAAACATTCACCACTAAAGGTAAACAAATATCCTATTGAATACTGCTTAATATTAATATTGACATTTAAGTGAATCTTTAAACAATAGTTATTTTTCGCTAGTAACTCAGATATATGATGAATTTAATAAAATGTCTTGACATAAACATTACATATATTTAACTGTAAGAACTTATTAACAATACACATTTGTATAGCTGATTATTATTTTTGATATTGAATAATACATATAGATGAAAACTATATACCTTTTACAGTGAAGCCAGTTGTCCAGATAACTTCCATCAGCTTGACCTCTACCGAAGTTACCATCGAATGGAGAGTACTTGAAGGTCAAATAACTCGTGCTTCTCTCGGGCACAAGGTCGATTCTTCAAGGAAAAGGAGGAATGTTGATGGTTTCAACATTCTCACGGATAAACTTGACCTAGCAATGAATTCTGTGGCAAGTTCCGGAGTCTTTGATATTTCTCGGGAAAACGTGTTCGTCATCTTTGTCTATGAAGGAAACTTGAATTTTCCCACTTCCTGGACAGAAGAAAAACAAGGAACCATTTCTCCTAGTGAGTACAATGGATATAATTGTATGTGCATATGGCATTTACATAGAAATTTCGTGTTCTATTAAGCTCTATGAATGCAGTGATCATACCTTAGTGCTTGTTATTCTTGCTTCATTGATATATAGAAATCAATTATTACTGCAATATTCCCTTTTTACTTATAAAATTTACTGCTCCATCAAAGATCGACTCCATAGCTTGACAAAATATAATTTGTTACAACTGGTTTATTATGGTTGAATTATAAAAATAAATATATTTTGTATGAAAATGATCAATATATTCGATGCCTGTAGATTGGGTACGTACATGAATCTAATACTCAAACGTCTGGCAATGTTTCTTGCTTCACCATATTTGAAAAGAAAACATTTTGAATAGGAAATGGTGTACCAGTAGCTGGTATTGTGGGAGGATGTATAGGACTATTGGTTCTTGTTGCTATAGTTGTCATTATCCTGATCATTATCAGAAGAAAACGTAGTACCACTAAGAGTAAGAATTCCTATTATTGTTAAGATATAGACCATAATTCACATATTAGAATGTCCAGTTTTTATCACATTAAACCTAATGACCGCTACATATTTCAAACATAATTTTCAGAAAAGGGATCAGAGCGCGGGTAAATATGACATAATCATTATGATAAACGTTGTTATGTTTTTAAATATGTGAAATTATTTCAAAATACTTACACACATGAACACTGGCCCTAACTTACATTACGACCAAATAATGATCTTAGTATTGCTTCTTTACAGGTATCTGAATAATCCTTATGATGAAGCAATACCAGTGAAAACAGGTACTGACATCTGCATAGACTCTAAAAGTTAACACCTGCTCATCTAGATTTAAACGAAGTTCATCATTGATGATTTAACATAACTTTAAAGATGCCAAACATCAAGATAAAAGAAAAGATTCATTGGAAACTGGACTAACACGAAAACACGTAAGGAATAAAATACAATTATTTCTTAATATTCAGATTTTAAATGTGTTTGAATAAATGTAAATTGTATTTGTTACACAGGTAAAACCGAGCTCTGTTTATGAGAATGTGGAAGCGAAGAAAGTAACGGACACTGATTTGTATGACAATGTCAATCAGCAGGGAAATATCCCCGAGGATAAAAACAAGGTAAGTACCATGTGCTGAATATCAGAAGATATAATATCGCAATGACATTTATCTACATGTTTGTGACATTTGTATCACTTAAGAACCAGAAACGGCTGAACTACATTGAGGTTGATGTAGACAAGAAACAAGGAAAAGTTGTTATACATGACAACATGAGAGTTGACTACGCCAGTGTTAACTTCAGTAAATCTGCAGCAGCAGAGGTGACAGGGAGATATGAGGAGGAGTGAGCATGGTAGTGGACAAAGAGAAGGCTAGATTTAGGCACAGAAGTGCGATTGGTGATGAGGCGATGATTTTGTTAGTTGGATTTGTAATGAGAAACTTCGAGATATTACAGATATATTTTTGTAGCAATAGATTTCACCTTTCCATTTTAATCAATTACTTAAGATGAATGCTCTAACCTATGTTTATTATGTTTATTGCTTCTACACAAGATATCTTTCGTTTTATTGATCCGTATATATGTTTAATTAAAGCTGAAAATACAAATGAGCTGATATGAATATGTCTATAAAAGCTTTAATACTATTCAAGCATATTATTTAGCCTAAATGTATTGTAGTTTAGTATTAAGGTTGATCAAATCAAATCGTTATCAGAGTAGAAATGCTTAAATGTAATTGCTTAATCAACTTGTTTCATGGAATTTCCAACTCACGTTTTGTAAAAATGTTGCCAGGATGGACGAGATCATAAGATAATAGAACCCACGCTGCCTTATGTCGGAACTATAACATAACAATTTGTAACCGCTAAATCAGACAATATCGTAGAGTTAGAATAAATCTACTTTAGAAAATGTATACTTTAGGATCGTTATGAGAAATCGGTAACAGAGTGCCATGAGTCTATAAAAGTATGTCCCCTTTCTAACTCGAGTCTATAAACTGTTCAATGTCGCCTGCTCGATAACCACTAATTCGACCCGCTCATCAATCCACTGCAAAACTAGAGGAGACCAGGCATTATTTCAAAATAGTATTAAGTAGTCGCGTAAAGTGTACATATTATGTTTTTCCTTACGTGTACTTATATAGAGTAACATTTAACACATCGATTCATGTCGATTGGATTCAATTTGATGCTAAAAAACAGAAACGGAATCATTTGATAAACTGCAAGACATGCGGTGCAACAGAAGGGGCTCTGAATCAATAGGTTTTTTTATAGACAGCTTGGTATTGTGCAAATCTATGTCTTTATGCTACAAGTATTAATTTGTGAGTCACATACCTTAGACCGCTTTAGCGTTACCGGGTCGTCGGGATTGAAGATTGGGGCCTAACACACCAACAACGGGTGAGAATACACCAGTAAAGAGTTCAAGTGACATCTGCGCAACTAAATCTGGTTTAAGTTAGTGTAGTCTGAAATAATATACAATAATCTGGATTAGATCGCACTGGCTGCAGGCAATCTTTGGGGATGAAGTAATTGTATATTTTTTATCATATTACTTGGTAATCATAATTAATCATTTCACATACTGGAAATGTCAAAATGATTAAAGACGTACTTGTTCAACACATTTTGTTCAGAGCGTGATACAAAATCAGTCGCAACAGGCGTATTCAAATCAGTTTGATAAATTGTGTTAGCTTTAATGATAATAAAAATATAAAGATATATCCATAGATGTGCACTTCAGACCTACCAGTTGTTCTAATGTTTAGATTATTCAAATGAATCACGGAAATCTAATATTTGTTGGTAGTGCTCGAAAATTGGCTTGGATTTCCAAGATTTAACTCATTTGCTGCTTCCTATTTAGTGTAAATACAGGTGAGATGGATTTATATAAAAAACCAAGTAGTTTGGTGTGTCACCTTTTCCCTTGACATAATTTTCAGGTTCGTTAGCTATAATTGTATCCCTTACCGACATGTTTGACATAAACATATAATAATGTAATATACCGTCAAACTTAAAGCAATAAGCCTAAATATGTTTAGGCGTTTGCAGGTTCTTAAACTCAGCATCACACCATCATTATAGCAGAGGGGCGACATTTGTAAGTAACATGTTCTTGTGAACTAGGCGATGCGGGAATAGTTAGATCTTCTCGAAATGCATTTATGTAGATGAATTAATCACCAATACTCAATAACTTCCTTTGCACTGTAGCCGTAAAACGCCAAGCACATGCAATAACGATTATTGTAACTTGGATACTGATTTCTATATTAGGGTAGCCTCAAATCGCCTCTCAATAAATATAGGAATATAAGCATAATTCCATAGGTTAAAACTAAGAAAGTATTGTTACTAGTTTTAAGACATTTAAATGGATGTTTGTTTACAGATTTGCAATGAAAGTGCAGAGGAACTGAATTCCCTGCTTCCAACTGGCACCAAATAAATAGTGTTAGTCATATAATGAACTGTATACTTCGTCGACCAGCAATTCCCAGAAAACCTGGATTTGTTCCATTTAACATAAAACACTTTGATAATAAATACTAACAATAAAATATGTTGCTTGAATCTCATCTAGTTCTGAGCATGTTTAGTGTTCAAATTTCCAGCTAACGGCGACCCTAGCATTTCTATTTCTTATCCCGGAGCCACAACAATAGAGCTGATATGTAGTTATAGACACAGGCACATCAAAGCACCCCGTCCTCTCAGCCTGTTACCTCCTGTAGGTGACCCATGCGTTACTGTGACAGGTAACAATAACTGTCAGCTAGAGAACACGTGTTTACAGAACACAGACAGGTACCAGCTGGGCAGATGTGATGATTATGGGGGCGAGATTTCTGTCTCTTTGAAAATTATAAGCCCGGCTGCTGAAGATATCGGGCAGTGGAGATGTTCACTAATTGATGTTTATAAGAATTGGACAAGTGAGTGTTTCAAAATATAGGCATTGTCAATTGCTAATCATATTCAGGAAAGGACGCTCTCAGCTGATAGATATAAATAAATGGATAGGCTATATGTCACCCATCTCCATTGAATATTGCAACTTTTCACACTATATTAAAGATATATGCCTTTAACAAATAATATGTTTCTGTGGTATGATAAACAAAAACTAACTCTGAACTCTGTTCCTCTGCACAATATTTCAGTGCAGTGAGGCAGAGAATCCTGCGATATTTGTGGTGTGTTGTATTTTACCGAAGTTTAATTTATTCAAAGTTTCTGTCTGGTCACTGGGTTCATTTATGGGTAACGCTCCGAGAAAGGTAGCATGTGATTACAGCCACCCTTCGAAGCACATGGAATCTACATATGCTCTCAGCTTGCTGACTCCTGATGGTGGTATATGTGCAACTGTGAATCATCACAGGAATCGTGACTGTAATGTACAGAAAACATGTGTAAGATGCGCGGCTGATGACCGTACTCAGGTGAGTACAAGTCAGTCGCTCATCTTATTGATTGGCAGCTGTCAACCGAGTTGGCACGCTGAATAAGGTGAGTGCGTAATGTGACCGGGATACGTGCCAGATGCACGGAACAACCACCGCGCCCCTGGATTATAGTCCGGTGGCGAGGTGCGACTTCCGTGGAAATACTTGTTAACCATGACCCAGTTGACTGACCGAGATCTCCATTGGGAATCTCAGTGAACGGCGCAACTTGGCGCGACATGCGTGGGCACGGCACGGTATAAGATGCCGCGCTTCCGCTCGCACCGCACTTGGAAGTTGAGCAAAAACCTAAGTGTACTATGAACGATTGTACCAAATAAACACCGGAAAGTTCCATGTTCAAATCAGTTGAAGATTGTTATATGTTGTCTTGAAGCCCGAATTCTACACATGTCTACAGAAGAAAGACAGGTATAAAGTGCGACGGTGTCACAACACTAATAGACGTCTATATGTCTATATGAGTATCATAGATCTGAGAGCAGAAGATGTTGGGCAGTGGAGATGTGTAATAAATTCTTATCATGATATAAGGAAATATAACAATGTGAAATGGCCTAGTGAGTCTCTCAGTTTTATCACATATATAGTCGTCAATTTCCTATTTATGTAATTATATTCAGGGTTTTTTTTTTACTCAATCAGGTACGATGGTTGCATCTGACCTTGACCTTGTACCTGGGAACGACCTTGAATTGTCTTGTGTCTCTATACATTCTGTACCTGATCCTCACTATAACATATTTCTGATTGGCCCAGTATCTGATACACCCCGTGTTACCATGACAACTGAAACATGTAACTTAACATGTCAAAATGTCACGATAAACACATGTGAACTTGAATCAGAAAAATCTACATTAACTGTAACTGTTGCTACAAATGCAGACTCTGTAGGAATCTGGGGATGTGTGTATCAAAATATCCCAGTAATTCATGGAGAGGTAGAAATAATGGAGCTTGGTAAGCATTATTGATCACATATGATATGTGTGAACAGTGATACATGTATTGACAAGTAAATATGTTAATGTCTGTGTTCTAGAACCTCCCTCCACCCCCACAGTTCTGACACCTGTTGTATGAGCAAGACTTGGTGAAACTGTGGCATTAAAATGTCTCTTTCCTAATGCGACTGAAGGCGACAGTCGAGCAGAGTTTATTTGGCAAACTGGTGCTGGAAATATTATTTCTGGCAACAAATCTGAGACCTTAGCCTGTGAAATTGTCAGTTTTTGTGATTCCGAGATTTACTGCACCCCCAAAATCAAGGCTGGTAATGGAACTAGAGGGAAATTCACGCTTAAATTCGCAGGTATTTATTCTTTGATATATATCGTTATGGTATAAGTTTGAAATACCAAATATTGATTATTTTCTTTCAGACCCTGGGCACTTGGTAGGTGAAATACCCCAGTCAACTTTGACCTTGAGGTCAGGTAAAGATTATAACCTGACCCAGATATTCCGGGGTTATCCTGAGGTCACTGTTCTGTTTCTGGGTCAGAGTTTCCCCTTCAGCTTTTACCCTCTCAGACGGTTACCCTGGGAGATTGTAGAAAAGAGGCACACGTCACTGTAACCATGGTAGCTGGAGCTGACACCTGGCGGGCTGATGGTAGAACAATTGTGTGGAAAACTTCTGCAGACACAGTGAGAATAACTCTGAATGTACAATGTGAGTGTCATATTGCCATTTATTAGTGACTTGACTTCAGGAATAGTTTAGCTGTATAATACTAGAGAATACTTTATGTTAACAGATGGTCCACGCTGGAACAATGGCAGTTTTGATAAGCAGGTAAGAGCAGGGTTAGGAGAAAGTGTGTAGCTCTCCTCTGACGTCATCGGTAACTCAGACCCTGACACTTACACCTGGAGACAGAAGGGGAGGAAGCTGAACATTTACACCAGAAACCTGACACTCAGCCCTGTAACAGAGGAGAGCTATGGGGTGTACACATGTGTGGTCAGTTATGAGTATGATAACAAGGCACATCACGCAGAGTTTAATGTCTCTCTCCTCCCCTTGGACAGTGTGTGGAAGCCCTGGATTATAGGAACAGCGCTCAGTGGATCGTTTTCCCTGGTAATTTTCATGGCATTGACAATAATCTGGTATGTCAGAAGCCGAAAACAAGAAAGTTAGTGTATAATATGACATAGAATATACGCTACCACATCGGACAAGATTATCAGATAAAACTTGATCTAATTCCACTATTTTACTCAGTAACTTCCAATCCCGATCAGGATGTTGATACAAACACGCCACAGCTACATGAAGGAGACAATACTGTAAATAAAGGCGAACCTCACGTGAGTATGTCTACCACATACTTGATTAGATGATGTATTTAAATATTGCTGATTTAAATCTGGATTGATTGTAGTTTATATTGTTGTATGTCAAATTAGATGATAAATATTTTCAAATATTGCAGTTTTGAATTTAAATTTATTGTTTTTTATTGAATATGAATATTTTTTCCCCAATCTTATTTAGATGATCTGTATTTAAATGTTTAAATCTGGATTTATTGTATATTGTGATATGTTTATTCCTGGAATACAGGATAATGTGAAAGTGCACGAGAAGATTGATGTGAAAACCCACGGAAGCAGCAGGGTCCAAAATCAGAACAAGCTGCTCAGCCCTCTTAATGAACCTATAAGTTCTTCTAGATTACAAAACTGGTGTAGAACACAGTTTATGGATTTTACCCTTTCCTTATAAAATCTCATTAATAACAGAACCATTGAGACTTAATGTGGCAAAATATATCGAAGGAAATCACCTATATCACAACATCTTTTAATGTCTGAATATTGAGAATCAGAATAAATATACAATCTAAATTTTAAGTTCGTTTGAGTCTAAATTTTATTAAACAAATAAACTATGAAATAAAAGAAGTAATCGGACATAAATAAACATATAGATGTGATCATGCTGACGAATCAAACTCCAGTCTGTGATATGCGGCCCCTGTGACGTCACTGCTCACGTGCTTGGCTGACGTCATATCCTGATTCCCCGCACGACGTGCCGTGAGCTTGACGTACGAGAGATCGGCGTCTTTAAAACTCTGCAGCAGGAAAACCCCGACCACGGTGGTGAGAAACCCGCACAGATTCC
>JAXGGS010033336.1:0-18403 GCA_035585475.1 Armandia brevis | reverse complement strand
ATGACATTTCGTATGATTATGGCATTAGTATTATTGCACATATTAATTGTTTATGCCTATGTTGTGACATCATACTTATGATTTACATATACATGTAATACACCAGGGTAAGAATTGATTAACTGATATACAAATTTTACTGTAGAATATTCTGTTAAAATCGCAATCGTCCTATATATATGTGTTTGAACAAGGGAAAGAAATCAGGGAAATAAAATTGCGCGCTTGAAGGGAATTGTCATCGCTCTTAGGTACTTTTTTTATATAAATTTTATACTCTTGTCGCACCTATGAAGTAGCTCATCGAGTGAAGATTAACATTATCGGTAGCGACGAAAGGTAACAGGTCCTATTTTATTGCGTGATTTACACTTGGTTGAAATGTGGGTCAGATTTGCCCAATCTATATAACAGAGGTAACTTAAAGTCAACCCAGATGAGTAACGTGTGTTATCTTAATTTCACCCTACGCCTAACCTGGAATCGAGGGCCACAGACCAGACAGACAGAAACTCATACTATACGTACTCCTTTACACCTGCCCTATTTGATATCTCATTTGATAGTGTGATTTTATCGATTTGCAAGCATTCAGAGTAGAAACCTGTACCATTGTACTGACAAATTTATGAGCAGTCAAGATATGTTAATTACTCCACAGTCAGTTATGAATTAAAGGGCAAAGCAATAATTGCTCGCTGCATTAAGATTTCCTCAAATACACACCAACTGGCTGTTTCGGACAAAATTGGTTTCTTACCTGTAAATCAATAACTTTTCGATGAGTTTGACGGAATACGGTGATATTTGACACGTTAACCCTTAAATATGTCACGGTGTAGGCGTCCCGCATTATAGAACAGGTTTCCCTGGGTACAGCCCACTCTGCTGCGGTGGGGGTGCACAGTCAACACCTGGACGGACACTGTTCTCGCCAGTTGATTTGGGTTATTGAAGTTTTAATCACTCTTAAATAAATCTCGTATACAATACCACGTACGAAAGACCTGTCGAATATTCACGTCATCGATGGGTACCCGTCTGGCTAGCCATGGAGCGGAGTCACTGATGAGTAATCCGATTATAATTGCATTAGGCCTCATGATCCATTACCGACTTCTCCATCTAAAAGCCAACTTGTCCTAAATCTGTTATTTCCGCATACATTTACCAGTAAATGTAGCAGTTTGTCTCTTTGTTTTTGCATTCGTGATTCCTTTACATAATTCTTCATGGATAAATGTATAAGGAGTCTGTACTTTTCAATAATACGCTTTAGTCATGACCAATACAATGAACTCTCATTTCAATTGCCCAGCACATTACGATTAAATGGCTTATTACAGTCTATTACTTGACCAATGAGCATTGTAGGTTGGCCCAGTTACATGGATAGCAACCCGCATACCCTTCAACAAGCGATGGATTTGTCCCATTCACAAGTCAAGCCACCAAAGTATATTACATTTCTTCCCAGCAGAATATATAGACATACGAAGTATTCAGGTAACGCTCCTGCATTGTTTGCTATGCATGTCTGCTCCAGCCAAGCAGGATAGGAAAAACCACTTACACAAGGGTTTCTCATATAATCAGCCAAGCATGTCCGGCTGGCACACATGGTGAATAAGGAAACGCTTAAAGCCGATCAACTCCCTTGGTTTGTTGTTAGATCTAAATGAATAGACCTATGAATAGGCCTGGCGTTATAATCTGGGCCTGAGATGTACAGTAGTACATGCAGTGCGCGCTTAGCCGGGGCGCTTAGTTACGATACTGCTGCAGTGTTTCTCTGACTCACCTTAGGTTGCTTATCGAATTAAATATTTAGCAGGGATCCCCAGGTCACAGTAATTTAATTTTGTGTTGATGAAATGGTTTGCCATCTCTTAGTGAGCGCGGGAACAATAGTTGTCGTTGTTGGGTATTTATTTCAACAGGGAAATGATTTTTGGCGAAATAGCTTCGACTACGGAATCAATAAAGCCTTTAAAATAAATAAAATAATCACAATCGCCATTATCCTCATCTGGTGTTTGATGTTTTCAGCCCGCGGAGAGTCCTTTACCTAACGCGGTCAGTGAAATCCTGAACACCAATAAGGGTAGCACCTTCCACGTACTGACTGTGGCTGGAGAGCATGGAATCCCTCCGGAGGCCGATGATAAAGATGATGAACCCGCTGAGACCTCAAGCACGTTCCTTACTGAGTCGAGCGTTGCCAAGGAAGCAGAGGAGAAGCCGGAATTTATCCAGTGCGTCGATGTGTCTGATGATCTCATCCTTGAAGTCAAGAAAACGTAAGCTTAGAATAACCTTGTCTTCTTTTAATTTGTATATTGAAAGGTTTAATTCCTTGTAATAGGGTTTTCTGATTTTTTCGTCCATCGTCTTCTTTCAGAATCCGCCTGAACTTTGTGAACCATCTGGAAGAATGGAGTGATCAGGCTATTGATAGATCCAACAGTGTCGTAGGAGCTAAGGTACAACCAGACATATATATATATAAATCAACATATACAAAATGAAGTTTTTTTTGTTTTGTTTTTCACCATGGGATTTCTTCATTTATAACTTTACATCTTTCAGACCGAAGAGTTGAATAGTGAGTTGGATCTTCGTCTGCATCTCCATGAGCCACGTGCCAGAAGAGCTGAGCTGGACGTACATAACGTCAGAGCTGGTGAGTTAAGTGAATGGTGGTGTAGCCCAATTCATTAAAACAAGATTACAACCATTTTTAAAGACACAAAATCCACTGACATGTGCGTGTATTTAATATTTCAGCTGAATTGGTGATGCACAGTGAGCGTGTATCTCGACACTGTAAGGGTATAAACCAGGCACTGAGTGATCTAAAACACAGGTTTAATCAGATGACGCAAGAACACAACAAACGGGCTGATCAGTTTAGACGCGATATTGAGGCTCTGGAGGTCGTCTTTGTCAATGCCACTAAATCTTCTAAGTGAGTGGAATAATTTTGATTCCGTTTCACCCCAGGATTTACCTTTTTTCTCGAAAACGTGATCTTGTTTCAATGAATGCATCGTTATATTTTTCCAGGCTTGTCTCCCTGTCCAACCAGCTGCAGGTAGAGCAGGACAAGTACATGGAGGTGATCAGAGCCTCTCTCAGACAGTTCAGAAAACATCTGGACGATACATTGCAGATGCTTCGTGAATCTAACGCCAGATTCATCAAATCCTTTAAGTAAGAGGTGTCCGCATGTTAATAGAAATATCACAACATTCACTCTATCAATGCATATGAATACAACATTGCAAACGATGTATATATACACCTAATTTACATGGCGATTGGTATATTTCTATTCAACGAAATCTCTCCTCAACCATCTTTCCAGGTTATTCTCTGATGGAGGCAACTTTTGCCCAGAGGAAATCGAAGAGTATCGTAAGCGTCTGGAAAAGATGTCCAACAAGATTGATTCCTCAGAGGGATTTATTATGGCCGACCTGGAAGGTATGGAGTCCAAGAGGCTGGAGCAAGCGAGCAAAATATCTGTGGAATTTGAGGACAGGTGAGCTAAGTCCAGAATTATAGGAGGAATAGTAGTCATCCCGTATTATTCATAAATAGATCCGAGTACGAGATACAACGTTACCTTTGGCAGATTTAAGCATCATATGATAGACCTGCTATTTATGGAGAAGATCGCTCGTTGGCTAACTAATACACAAGTGAAGATTAAAGCCGAGGTTGCTGATAGTAACACTCAAGCCCAGAAACTGGCGCAGTATCTCAAAGATCTGGAGCGCCGTATCGATGCATGTGAAAGACCAAATCTGGATAAAGAAGTATGGCAGTCACTTCAGTTTTGCAAATATTTTCACAGTGATGCGTTTTGTATTAAAACAATGCAAGAATTAACATATGGTGATATAATGTGCACTTTTTTCTTTTAGCAAGTAACACCGACTCAGTTGAATGACAGTCTGAGGCAGGTCTTTGAGTCTTTCCACCAGAGAGCGGCTTATCTGAACGCTACTAAAGAGACTAACCCCAGACCATCCTCGGCCACTATGCAGGGCAACCCAGCCCTGGGTGCCAGGGTCGGCTTCGCTGATCACACGGTCACAACCATCAGCAAGGCTGGCAAACAACCCACCGAGGATCCATCCGTAGGAGTCATCAAAAACATTCTTAAGTATGCGTAATCTTTATATCGGTGATTCGTCTATATACTTTGGATCCGCATAGCACTTGGTAAAAGTATCATTTTTTTTATAGAACTCAGAAAGCTAGATTGCAGTTTGGTGCTGACGCCCATATGGACATGGAGGGCAGACACTTTGGGTCGATGACCCACGGTCCCCACCATGGTAAGGAGAGGTAACGTGAACATTTTGATTACACCTAGACGTGATCTGAGAGCTAGTAACACTGGTCGGCTGTTATTTATGCTTCAGCTCCTAGTCTTGCTTCAAACACTACTGGTCTGATCGACCACAATCGCGAGAGAAACAAGTCTCGCCAGTCGCGCCTGTCTGAGGTTTCTGATGCTAGGTCAGCCAAAAGGTCGGGTAGCAAACCAGGAACTGCTAATAACTCAACCGTTACTGACATGGTCAAAAGGACTACATCTGGGTAGGAATGCTTTGCTTCATACAATAATATTAATAATTGTAGTAAACATTTATTAATACATGTCATTGCTCATATTAAAGATTTAGACGTACATGTATAACAATTAACACACTTCTTGTCATTTAAAAATACTATAGATAGGTGTCAATATTTAAGTTAACATTCCACTTTTCTCTTGCTAAGCGTAAACTGGTGAAATATCATATTGTTTTTTGTCGAAATGTATTATCATATGCATGCCATTGCAGCTTCAATCAATATTTCGCCATGCTTGATGCAAATGCCTCAATACTGTCGATTTAAGTTTGCATGGATATTATTTCCTTTCAAAACAACGGATCATTGTTTTTAAGTTTTTGTTTTATATTCAGTTCTATTGACTCCATGAGTATGAGTTTTAGTCAGTATTTTCACCCATGGAAAGCCACTCGTAAACAGTCAGTATTACATGAAAGATATCACAGTCACTGATTGCTTTGGCCCTTTGTCTCACGGTGGAGTTTTTGAATTTAAAATATGTTGGGCCAAAACAATACTTTGTTTACACTATTTTGTTGACTGACTTTTCACTGTGCCCCGTATCACTTTATGAATAACTGTATCCCATGTCACCAACAGTTTAATGAATCTTAATATATCACAAGTATCACAACAACGTTACATTTTGAGTTCCTACCATCACAACATCCCCCGACATTTAACATGCATCATTTATAACGTCATTTAATTAACATAACATACGCTCCAAATGAAAAATAATTTGTGTCATGGTGTAGGATATTGGTCCAGGAATTTCAAGTAGTAAATTACTGTTAAAACGTGAAACAATTTGTGCAATTTCTTTTGATTATCATTTATTTTGTACATGTTTTAAAAACTTGGAAGCAATATCTTCATGGATATTATAATACTTAATTAGAGTATGATTTCATTTTAATTATCTGCTTCATTAAGTCTATAGTGAACGAACTTACCTGCATTCATTTTATTTTGATATCTACACTGACACACATTTCCTATTTTCTTAAATCTATATTCTGGAATTGGATGTATTGTCCATCTAACTTATTTACTAATGGTGAGTATAAGAACAAAGAATAGTCACAATTAGTGGGCTTGCAGATACAAATAGTTTCCTGCTAGAAAGTCGGTAATTAGACCACTAATGAATTCAATTTCTATTAATCTAAAAAAGATCTATCGACTGTTTTTGACGCTATTGAAACGTGAGTGGTCCTGATTAACCGACGCTTTAGATAGATGTAGCGCTTTTCAGTTGATGAGGAGAAAAACATAGTAGTTATCGCAAACTTACCATAGAGCTTCAGTTTAACACTTATTGTGAAGTACCGGTACTTGTTGTAAATAACTAGTTATCGCTTCTCGGCGCTACGTTGCACTTTGTAAACGATATCAGGTACTGTACGTATTCAGGATCGATCAGATTCTGCCTTGGTGATATCATAGAGTTCATGTACTGTGCTATCATTCGCTGTCAAATGAACAAATGTTTTACCAATGTATAAATACTCTTAAAGTGAAAACACTTGTCGACAATCAATACATATCACTGTTTTGTAAAATATTTTTGAGACTTTATGTTTTGTATAGCACCGAGGGGTATGCTGCCTTATACATGTATATATTATGCATCTCCAAGGAATTTGTTTGTAAAATATGAATTGTACTTGACACCTAGATGGCAAAGTTTTTATTTAATTTGCGGCTACAGAATGCACTATAGGAATCATCACTCAGGACTGCCAAAATATATATGCACATGGGTAGAAATAGATATTGTAGTATTTAGGATAATCGCACAGGTACAAAATGTTGTCGATAATCAGGAGAATTTTGTTTAATTTTAAATGATCACTGTACTTGTAGTATCAAAAGTGATAATTGTCTATCATTCCTAATTAATTATGATTTAGCACTACCCTGTCCCAGCATGATCAACAGATTTCCATTTGTGGTATGAACATCATTCGGATTATTATCACTAAAATCCGATTCGCACGTTTTAATTTTCACGGAGTGTCATTGCGTATCTACGGCGTACTTTCTAGGAGTACGTTGATAAATCAATCTTCGTCGATTATTCGATAGTTTCATAAACAACCGTTTTACTATTACAGTCCTGTAATCCACCACACCACCACATTCAGGAAGGGCAGTAAGATTGATAAGAAGTATTACGTGTTTGGAGAAGTAGAGGAATCAGGAGAGGATTGTCATCTGCTCGGCAGAATCAAGAGAGTTCTGCGCGAGGCTCTCGATGGTCTTTTATCAGCGTCTGAGGTCAGTATCTTCTGTATCTTCTCAAAAATGCACCGATATGGGTGCTTTATTTATCCTTAGTATATTGTATTTTGTTTGTTTCAGATGTACTACCGACAAAAGGGAAACCGAGCGGTAACGAGACCTCAGGCCCTGCAGGAGACCTTTGAGCTGTGCGCGGACACAGTCGTACAAAAACTGCAATCATACTACTCTCAGAGTGACGAGTATCACAATCAATGTTTGCAGGGTAGGTCTTTAATACTTCTGTCTAACTCGGGGGTCAAAACATCCAAAATGTAATTCATGCGCCACACATGAATATACACGTATGCATGTACATACACGTGTATTTATACATTTTTAATCCAGAGTTGAGACGCCAATTGGACAACTTAGAAGAACTGGTCGCCCATGTTCCCTCGTGTGTGATAAAGGAGCTCTTGGCCAGAGCCGTCGATGAAGCGAAAGCTGAAAGGACCCAGATGGATGAGGAGTTTGCCAACAACCTGGAAGCTTGGGATACGACTAAAGTATGACCGTTTTATGGTTATTCATTTATATGCATGCATATACTTTTAAAATGGGTACGATGTTTCACAGTGACCTGTCCTCTTGTCGTTCACAGGCTGACAACCAGGCTCTGCTTCGCCCTGCGCTTGGACACCCTATGCACCAGGCAGAACTCAGTAATCTGTGCGAGAACGAGGAAGAGAGAAGAAAGAAATACTTGGAAGGAGTCGACAACCACGCTCAAAACCAACAGGTTAACATTTACTCGAACAACTTGTATTTATAATCTGACATTAACCTCTGGCTTAAACCAAAAATTAACACGACTATCAATCTTGCCTCACTTTTGCTAGGGCTGCGCTGGGACACATGGACAGGACTTCATCGACCGTCTTGCCAGATGTTCAGAACATCTCCTGCTTCAGTTTGACAATCTTCTCACAATTGACGATGTAGAGAGAGGACGTACGTAGCCTGTATAACATTTATTTATTTATTATTCATTTTCTGGAAAGCTATTGTACATGCTATATCGCATGTGTTCATTATTACAGGAGTTCCTCCAAAGAAACATCCCACCAGTGAACTGATCAGAAGGAAAAACGCGGGTCAAACCCTGGAAGATGATGAGGACATAGAAAAGTTACCCAGAGGCAAGAAATCATGGACAGGTATTACGATTTTATAGATATATCCGGATGCTTTAAAATTGATATACATGTATGTGCATTATCTGGACATAAACGTTGAAAGATTGATTCCTCGATTTTATTTTGATTTTTGTTGTTTATCAGGTCTCCCCAAAACAGAGATGTCGACACATATCATTGAACAAGACTCGGACGGGAAATCGAGCAGCAGATCAAGCAAAGCTAGTTCTGTTAAATCCAAGAAGAAGAAGGAATCGACATTAACTGCGTCCGTCACCACTGGAAAGACAACCCTTGGTCACAAGGGCGTGGTTGAGGCAAGGGACAGAGCTTACCAGGTGCATATTTAAAATACCACCTTTCTAATCATGATATACAACAGACAAATTGTTTTTAGTGTACTAAAAATGCCAAAATGTACACGTACTTATGGTTTGTTTTCAGGACTACAAAGCGCACTTCCTGGCAACATTGGCCAGTATTGAAGAGGAGAAACAGAAACAGACAATAGCTGAACAGAGATGGACTGAAAGTTGGCAGGCGTCTGTACACAAAGTAAAAGAGCTCTATTAGAGATCAAAATTGTGATCTAAACTCATTTTATATGAAGAAATTTGTTGAATTAGTTATCCATATTCTAGAGGTATTTCGGTCTTTTTGTGGGCTATGAATTCCGTCCGTGTTAAAATGCAAGCAGTCTGTGATGTAAAATAGGGTTTCAGTATATTTTCACGATTACAAGAGCAAACAATTTTTAAAGTGATAATTTGATATTGAATACTGAATGAATGCACGAAGATTCAGATTGATGTGTTAAATCGATAAATTGTCAGTGTTAATAAATGATTGAAGCGAATGTTTTCTTTTTTTAATCCTCTTCTCAATACGTCAGTAATAAACTGAAAACTTTAGTAGGGTTTTTATATTTTATTTCCCATATAATATTATGCTACATAAAACTAGTCGGTATCCAAAGCTAAAAGGCAATGATATATTCCTCCACTCCATACACCCTCAGCATGGATATTCTATCCACAGAGGAAAATGTCTGTGATTGATTTCAAACATACATATTACAAATCAAACTTAACACCATGAACCTCGCCAGCCGGGTCTGGTGCCACGGATACTGATCATGCAAAGCCTAGTGAAATTTACACACAAATAAAACGGTCAAGGGTGTAGAAAATTGCCTAAGAAAGGAAATTACAAGTGTGATGCTGAATTATTTTTGATTTCAGTAGACAATCGGTAAAAAGATTGGTCGACAATAATCACGAGTAATAAACCACTGCACAGATTGGTTATTTTAGAGGGTTTTTATTTTCAAATTGTGGATACCGCAATGGAAGCCACATCACATAATGAGGTGAATTCTTAACAAAATTTGTACACGCCTTGCCACTACTCACAAATTTCAGTGTAGAAAGACAACTCAAATTGCCATTCAGACATTCTCGTGCACCGTGATGTACCCATGTGTACAAAAAACATACAAGCATGCTCAGAAGTGAGTTGACTTCAAACTTTAGCTCCACAATTTTCTTTTGCACAAGTTAATATATTCTGAACCTTAGTTAAGAAATGTCCAGACTAAAGATTCACTACACATACAATAAATTGACACACACAACATTCTGTGAGATGAGGGCAGATTGACAGCGGGGCGACTGCTTCCCTGCCCTTGATTAACTCACTCTAAATTCACTACTGACGTAGTATTTCATTCCTGAGCCATGCTATAGGGGCATTAAGCAGAGGGCCCAAACCATCTACTGGTCTCTTTAAGACAATAAAATTGATAATAATTCTTAGTACTCTGATTTGGCTGCGCTTGGCAAGCCTTATCTACATAGGAAGGTCTCTTTTTTGTGAATCACAGAGGGGGCAGTCTCTCGAGAAACACTTGAAACCTCCTAAAACTGCTACCACCACACACATAATTCACTTTCAGTACAAACTCGACACGCTTTAAGAAGAGAATATGACCACCAAATGCACTACGTTTCATATGAACTGGCATGGGCTCTTTATTTGTTCAAGCGTGAAACTTTCGTTTGACACTGAATTCAAATCAGATCCTTGTTTTCCGGGGAACACCAGTTCCCATTTAAGCCGTTTTGTTTGATAACCATCTAGGTTATGCAGTGACAATGAGCCGCTTGGTGCCAAAATTCTCTGTCCATGCCTGTTTGGTACTACGTTTCATTACTTGCGGTTATATGATTAAAATCATATCATTATTAGTTAGCAGTACATTTACCAGGGGGCGTTGGTAATTCATTAGTAACTGCAACTTTTTAGCGGAGTGCCATGGCACTTTTAATGCGGGTTTTCCATCCATCTTTTCTGCTAAGGTCGTTATAATCCTGTCACCATCCAATCCAAGAAGAGTTCGGCCCAAGTTGAGCCTTGGCTATAATAAGCCGCATGTGACCGAAGTCACAAGAAGTAACTGCCTGAACAACCTGTGCTATTCCCTATTTGACACTGTGTGCCATTCGTATAGCAGGTCCAGCCTAGCATGGTGTTTGAGCTTCATTCTTTTGTCTACAGGATACAAGAGATTATTGAATATTTCTCTTCTGTAGATAAGCAGACTTTATTGTGCCCACTGAGGGGAACGACAGTCATTTTCTGTCAAGACATGACATTTGTGCCGTACGTATAAAACGACAGTATAAAATGGCATAAGATAAGCTAGTGTCTCAGTATTTGAACTCGTTGAAGCCAGCACCAATGCTACTGCTGGCTGCAAGGGCTTCATCGCTACAGGTCACCCAGGACAGATTACAACAAGTATCTCACCTCCCTAATTCAAGTGTTACATCAGTAACATTATTCTCGTTTCGCCAATGGTTACTCGCGTAACCACTGTACACGAGCTTCAAGCAAAGTCGTAAGACATCACATCGTGATTTCCAATTTAAGCCTAGTTTTATCATTATTGACGTATGGATCAACATCCATGGTGCGCCAATTCGGCAAATCAGCAACAGCAATAGGTTTCACATTCTATCATGAATCCAGATATATGCTACAAGGATGACACCTTTAGGTGAAACATGTGAATATTAACGATTGACAAAAGTTAAGGGACTTTTGATTGTGTCATCCTCGCACAGATCGCTATGGGAGTGAATTTTCAGTCCCCATTTATAGCTTTACCATCATTAACATATCAATGAAGGTATTCACCAGTCACACCATCAGCCTCTTGACTAACAGGCCAGCACACACCGTATGTACAGATCTACTTTCTCACAGGACACACTCAGACATGCCACATAACCGATTTCTGATCGTTCAACGATCTGAATCGCAACTCGCAGATAAGAAAGTACAAAATAACTTGGATCTGGGGGTAAATTACAAGACTAAGCGAAGACAAACCATAGCAGCAAGCATTCGGGTTGTTCATATATGCACTTGTGGGATGCGATAAATATGGTTACATGTCATGTAAAATTATCAAAATATTGAGTGGAAAAGTATCGCTTTAACTTCAGATAGTATCGGTACCACATGAGGACGACACTGTCGCAGCATACCCAATAACTGATTAATACATCAAGATCAGAAAAAGTTAAGGATATGCGCGCTCAGATCAGATATAAAAGCGCAATAGATATCAAAAACTAATTTAGATATCGGTCATGTGTACAACAATATATAAATACTACTTTACATTTCTTAAATAAATAACTTCATCAATAAATAATAGCAAAGCTCTTCATCAAACATACTCAAGTACTACACAGAGATAGATAACTTGTGGAATGAGTGTTCTTTCTATATTGCGATATCATAAATGCTTTTTATGTAAATTCAATCTGTGATCACAGCAATGCATTTGTAAATGCACACCAGATCAGATGTCCAGTGTGAAGCTTAATTGCAAAGCATATCACTTCACATTAGAAAACATGAAAAGTGTCACGCACAATTGTGCCCTGTATTATGAAGTACATGTTTATACGATATAATTAACTGGTGATAAATTAGTCAGTAAAATGTCGTCTTTTCTTCTCTGATCCGTAGATTGTAAATGAAATTAATCCGTTCACTGAATACAATTCTACACATATACACAATTAAGTGTTACTCCTTTGTTTCGCTTTCCTTTTCTTTGTTGTTGTTGCTTTCCTTCTCTTCTTTTGTTTCTGGCTCAGCAGATGCACTGATCTCTTCAGCAACCTCCTTCTTAGGCGACATAGGCGCCTTTGAAATAGTCGCGGGATTAAGGAAACTGTGTACATTTTGCAGTAATTCTGCACGTTGTTTGGCCTGTAGATCCTTCATCGCACCTCCTCCGCCAACGCCTCCACGTGCACCAGAGCTTTGGTGATGCTGAGTGGAGATGCGCTGAGTACGACCCTGATTTTGAAGATTTGACTGTTGTTGCCCAGACGGTTGCTGGGTCATCATGGTTGGATGCTGGATAGGAGGATTGTTGTATCTGTTGGTGTTTGACCCGATGGGTGGAGCGTGCATACCCATCATCTGCAGCTGATTCCTCATAAACTGACCACCTACAACATCCAATAAAATTTATGTCTTTGTACTTGTATAAAAAACAGGAAAGTGTAATTGAATTGGTAACATAAAATACTTTATATATTTGAATTAGCAGTTATGGCAAGTCATCATGGGTGTATGACTGAATAAATTGTAAGTCTGAGAGAATAAATTCACGAATGAAATGCCATCAGAGACGTGGGTGATAGATGTAAGTCAACATTGCAAGTGCTTAGTCCATCTGTATTCCAATGATGTGGCGGTTTAACAGCAATCATCAACAAGTTTTATAATTACAAATGTACCTGATGGCTGCACTCCTTGGCCGACGAAGTTCATTTTCTGCTGGTAGTTGGATCCTCTCTGGATGTTACCAGGTTTACCTTGTGATGAGCCTGGAGCTTGGTTCTGTATCATGGGCTGGCCTTGGTCAGGTTGATTAACAGACTGCTGCTGGCTCTGATGACGAGAGAGGTACGAGGACTGCTGTTGGCTACCCATGTTGGCCTGGTAGCCAGAGCCTGACCCCTGATTTGTTGTCGATTTGTTCAGCTGTACCCCTGGCATCTGGGGTAGGTTCGACTTGGTATTCCACATCATCGTGTATTGAGATGGATCCTACAATAAACCAACGGTTTGATTAGATATATTACGAAACGAAACTTGACTGAACACAAATCAAAACGTTTTGTATTTGTGCTCAGGCCTAACTTTTCTAATCAATTCTAAGATCATGGGATTGACAGATATGGCAGATCATTATGGCAATACAAATCGATTGACTGAATCAAAGCATTTGTTTTACTAAATCAAATAAATTACCTGAGATACCTGCGTGGTTGCAGGTGATGAAACCGGCAACTGTTGAGAAGCGGGTTTGAAGGGTGGAGCAGATTTGTTCAGCTGACTCTGACCGGGAACTGTCACCTGCTGCATGGGCAGATTGAGGCCTTGTTGCTGGGCACCGAAGCCCTGCATGTTGTATTGTGGGGGCGCTGTCACCTGTTGTATTGGGCCAGTCAGACTCGAAGCGCTCTGCTGAGCCTGGTAGAAACCGGTCTGTTGTAAGGGCTGCTGAGAGTAGAAGCTGGACCCTTGTACGGCCTGCACGTTCTGTACTGCCTGTCTCTGCTGCATCAGCTGTGATCCGATTATCTGCGAGCTGTTGACGTTTTGATTAGCAGATGGTGCCGCCGGTGCTTGAGCCTGGTTAGCCTGGGGGTCAAACTGTACAAACATTTGGGATGGCTGAAGAGGCGTGTTGCCCATCAACTGACTGTACTGCAGAGATGTCAATGGATTTGACTTCTGACTGCTACCAGTCATGTACTGGTTCTGATTAGGTGGTTTGATTGTAGCGGACATCAGGCTCGAGTTGGTAGATGACACCATGATTGTGTTCTGCTGTGACTGGCCGAACTGATTACGGTAGCCAGTCATCTGGTTTGCTCCCTGCTGATACAGATCGGTCTGAGCTTGTGCTGCTGGGGTAGGCTGCAGGAACAGACTCGGCTGGCTGAATGCAGCCTGGGCAATGGGAGGCTGAGCCGGCGTCTGTGGCTGTTGTGTCAGACTGAAACCATAGCTAGGCTGGTTGTATCTCGAATCCATCAGCTGTGAGCTACCGACTGGAAAGGGATGGTACTGTGAAGCTGGCTGGGCCGTAGGGGTGAGAATCACCTGCGACTGAGGACTGGGGATGCCAGTCATACCCGGGAAACCACCCACTGCCATGTTCGGTGAGCTAGAAGAATGGTGCAGCTGCTGAGGCTTCACCTTACAGACATTGCTGTGATCAATCATCGACTTCGTCATATTGATAGCTGCTTGAGCGTTAGCACTATTGATATCAGCATCAGAGTAGGTGAGCTGGCCTTGACTGTTGGCCAGAACTCTCGCCAGGTCACTCTCAGAGACAATGTCTCCAGCACCACCTCTTAGGCCAATAGAGTGGTCAACGACATTTGGGTCCTGCACTGACATGTCGTGCTGGGTGTCAACCGCCCCAAATCCACTGAAGTTTACGGGGGCTCCAGATGAGGTGATACTTTCGCTGGCCTCGGATACATCTCCGAGCGGTACTGAACTAGCCGTGCTCACCATGCTCTCAAATATAGCCGGCATGCTTTCCCAAACATTCTTCACTGCGGCGATCTTCATGCCTAGATCATCTGTTGCTGGTGAGGTAGGGGAGTTCAGGGATGGTTGTCTTGTTGACTGTGATGGCAGTGGTATAGGTTTAGGGGCGCTTGGGTCACGCTCTTTCTCCTCGGCCATCTTTGCTAGTTCGGCATCAAATGTGAAGTCTAGTTTCAATTCCGAGGAATCCTCTCCCTGAAAAATGTAACAGTTTACAGTTAGTGATCATGTAAAATAAAACCTCACATATAATACATGCAGTATATTGTCTTGCTCAGGCCCGAAGTAATATAATCAGGGATTTATCATGGGATTGACAGATATGGCAATGCATCACAGCAAGGCGAATTCTCTACAGTATATTCATCTAGCATGAAGTACCGGTTTGAACTTGAATACTGATTCCTTGTTGAAACTAGCTGGCAACTGGATAGGGTCAACCCCAGGCTTGTTCTGTTTTGAGGAATCCTGCATTTTAACAGACGTATTTGACTCTTCTTTGCTTGCCTTAGCAGACTTGTCATAACTTCGGTTGTTCTGTCTCTGAGGCTTCGGCGCGTCACCATAACCACCAGTGTCTACGTCGTCTTCAATACTTTTCTGTTCCAAGGTCTCGCTGATCTGTAAAAAAAGGGGGATGATTTTAATAATCGTTTGCCTCTAGCACACTTTATACACAACATGTAAATTGTAAAAACTACCATCAGAGATTTGGGTGATAGATGTAAGTCGTCATTGAACAAGACTACGCCCATCTGATACAATCATGTGGCAATGAATAACAAAGTCTTAACAAAATTATGTTTATATGAATAACGCACCTCGCTGAGGATAGTATCAGCCCGTATCTTGTTCTCTGCACTTGGACTGCTTCTAGTGGAGGATGCAGCGGAGTTTAAGGTTTCACTAACATCGATTCCGCTGTCGTGCTGATCTCCTTTGTCGTTAAACTTAACGTCATGTATGGGGATCGTAATCGTAGGTGCAGTGCTCGCCATACTAATCGGTGTGTCCCAAGCATTAACAGCAGGCACTGGGGCAGGTATCGGCATACTGGTCGCAGAAAACGGGGCACTGATTGCAGCTGAACCTGACGTTGGAAAACGTGTGTTAATGGAGTGTGTAGAAAATTGCAAGTCTGAGTGAGTAAATTCACGAATGAAATACCATCAGAGACGTGGGTGATAGATGAAAGTCAACATTGCAAGTGCTTAGTCCATCTGTATTCCAACCATGTGGCGGTTGAAAATTTTAACATACTATGTTTATCAAATCGGTACATGTGATTTATTGAGTACTTACTCCTGGGAGCCTGGGTAGCTGGTTCCTGAACTTGTTCAGCAGGCACCTGTGGCTGCTCGGGAGCTGCTGCATCTGGTAATGGCATCGGAATGTTGTTAGCCATTTCATTGTCCCAATTTTCTATTTTCGGGAGAATGTTGTTGTTATTCTGCTGAACTCGCGCATGCTGCTTTTCCTTTTCTTTCTGTTCACGTTGCTTGGCCAGTCGTGGCGGCAGCTTACTCAGGCGCTTTTGCTCAGCAGAGGACACACCACGGCCTTTCGACTAGAAAATATGTAGGATGTAAGTTACTTGTCATTTCAACAAAATACATGGATATCATCAAATGGTAGAAGACCAAAAGTAATTAAGTGTGCTCACCTTTCCCGAATCTTTTTCTTTGGATTTCCTGGCTGCAAGAGTTTCGGGTTTAGCAACAATGATTGCTTCTTCAGCCGCAGCTTTCAGTTTGCTAGCCTTCAAGGTTTTGCGGGAAGTAACTTCCTGAAACCCCTCGTTCGACTCAAACAAAAAAGCTGGATCATCAATGGACACTTCGGGCTGGTCATCAATAACCACAACACCTGAGAGGGGGCAGTTTATTTTTTAGTAAGTATTGCAGAATAACAAGGAAGTGTTAATAGAACATCCATCAGTTTTAACTCATTAACAAATCTTCAAACTGACTATCATTGCAGGGAAACTTACTAGCATAATTATTGATGTCGATGTTGGCAAGTGCGTCAGCCTTTTTTTCCTTCTCACTTTTCAAAGGTTTTGACACATCCGCCAAATCAGATGCCTTTTTGGTCACTTTCGACCTAAAATTCGTTAAAAATAAGAGTTAAACAACTAATTCCAATGTACATAGAGAATACAGAATTGGAAATCGAACTTGAAATTGTGTATACCTGCTAGTGAGGCTGTTGATAGCATTTTGTATGGCTTCTGGGTTCTGAGGCACAACTTGGTCTAATCTATAAACGGTAGCGTTAACATTTACACCGTCTTTTTTGTTAGATCCCATATTGTCTCTTTTGTTGCCTTTGCTCCCAGAAGATCCTCGTCCTTGCCCAGAGCTAGTAGTTCCGTTAGCTTTGGTCGTGTTTGGAGACTTTTCCTTCCCCTTCCCTCTTTCCATGGAGTTTCTATTGTCAGCAGAGTTTACTCGCCGATTCTGACGATCGCCACCGGGCCTCTGACTAGAGAAACTCTTTTTAACATCTTTCTTGTCTCTTTCTTTCTCTTTGCTTTCCTTGTTCACTTCGTTTTTTGTCTCCTTTCTATCTAACACGTCACTACTTTCGGAGGCTGTTTCCCACTCTTCATTGGCAAGATCTGATGAATTCTGCTTAGTCAGCTGTGGTTTCTTTGATGACCGACTGCCGACTGAGGTATTACTGCCTCCTCGGCCACTACCGCGTCCACCACGTCCTCCTCGACCACGTTCTTGGAATCCTCCTCCTCCTCGCCCTCTCTCGTTGAATCCTCCACGCCCTCGACCGCTTGGTCCACCTCTGGCAAATCGCGGTGGAGGAGCATTGCGGTCAAAACGCCCAAACTCATTCCTGCTGAAAAATAATAAAACCAAAACTGTAATGTGCGTAATATGTAAGATATGACAATAAGTGTATTTAAGTATAAAGGGATTTTATTCAATTAGCTTTTTTTTTTTTTTCACAAACTGATTTGAAGCAAAACGATCAGTATTACTTATCACATCAAAGTACATGTACTATCTGATGTGAACATGCAGTTGTGACCAGATTTGTACTTAAAATGAATGTACGCACACACCAAATACACAAGGATGTTATCAGTGTTAAGCATCACGAAACACATCTAATTTAGCATATTCTACTTGCTGATTTACTTGAATACTACCAGTCAACATCGAGTTATTAACAGCTAGTGTTTACATTCTTGTCATCATGCTAATATTAAGATCAAATTCTGCTGGAATCGTTTTAGCAGACAACCACAACAGACATACACCCAGGACTAATCTATACAGCACAGATGTCCAGAGTCGTACCGTTCGAGATGCGGCATCCAAATCATATCGGGGGGTAGCTGGTGAAAGCGATCAATTCTGATTCGCTCTCCGCTTGCCCCTCTGTTAGCAGTGAATTTTACATTAGAAAATGCGGGTTAGAAAATATGCATCTTGCAAAATTATGTACAACTACGGTAAACACAATGGTCCCTAGAATTAGTGTTAGTAACAACAGTTCTACCGGTATTATGGTAATTTAATCTAACCTAAAAAAATCTTAAGACATACTTTGGTTTGTTTTCCTTATTATCTTCGACCACGTGTTCTTCCTCGGTGCCAGGGTCGTGGAAGTATTCAGCACGTCCAGGTTTACCGGCTGGCGCTGACTGGTAGCGGTCCGGTCTGCCTCGGTCA
>JAXGGS010033335.1:122608-142096 GCA_035585475.1 Armandia brevis | reverse complement strand
AATCATTATATATTATAGACAGATTGTTAAGATGGCTATGTCAATAAAGAGCATGATATAAGTTGATATATTGTGTCTTTTGTCAATATTCCGTAATTCAAAGAAAAGGATATTGCTAATGAAACTTGAAATGTAATAATACTTGACTGCGTTTTTCCAGATTTATGATATGACTGGGCTATGCATGAAAACTCCGGATACTTAATGATTACTGGAAAATTTGGCTTGGTAGTATTTATTGAAAGTACAGCTGGGTAAGTGCGGAGGATTTTTTAAATGCATGAATATACATTTTATGTTTTCAAATTGTTAAACAAATGTGTAGTAGTGCTACGAGTAGTGTTGAACCACCAGTCATCTGCTCATTCGGTCTCATCTTACCACCAAAAATAGATACAATAAGGTGACTCTCCTATCCAACAGATGGCAGCGCTGAGACGCGGTCCCCCCGATGGCGTCTTCAGGACTGGCAGAGCGGCCATCGGTAAAGAAGTTACACCTGGTACAGCAGATACACCTTGTCCTTAACACTTTAGCCCTATATTATGTGGTTTTACAATAAAGCGTGGTATAGGGAGGGTAGATGTAAGGTAGAGCGTACAGGGAAGGGGTACTACCGGGCTGTGTTGGGGTAATAAGGGGGGAACACCTGCGGCCACGTGCTTACTGATTGCCGCCGTTATCGATCGAGCTGCGTACGCTTGGCTATGGCGGAAGCAGGTTCTGTTCCTAGAAATGTGATATTGGCGCTCAGCGGGAGTCGCTGAAAAGCCGGGAAATGCGGTGCATTGTGGGAACTATTGATGTATGTAAATAAGATGCACGCGCAAATTTCATTTTCTGTCTGCAGTGTCTGCTAGCGGAGAGCTGAGTGTGTGTCGGTGCCGGTGTAGCGCTCTGTCTACGTGTGCTGTCGTGTGTTAGTTGTGCTCTGTTCTTGTGCTCTTACTGCAAGATGGCCGCATTGGCGAACGGTCCAGTGCCAGAATCTCAGCAAAACGGACCCCTCAACCATCACCACACACAAACCATTCCAATGAAAGACGCAGACGCGATTAAATTATTTGTCGGACAAATTCCCCGAAACCTTGAAGAAAAGGACCTGAGACCCATCTTTGAGGAATTCGGGCAGATCTATGAGCTGACTGTTCTTAAGGATCGTTTCACGGGAATGCATAAAGGTTGGTCACGTTTCTTCATCTGTCACTCTCTTTTGCTCGAATGACAACTCGTAAAATCCTGCTTAAATGACATAAGAATCTTGATAGAGTTTTTATCGCTGCTTCGCGGAGCAAACATCTTCTCAGGTGGGGAGAGTATCGGTGATGAAAAATCGAATGTGCGCCGCTCGCGGGGTTACAAGCAGCCCGGGTCAATAGCGATCAGGGAGAGGCAGATGAGCAGATCCGTATGGTTATGGGAATTCAGAGCATCGGGCCATGAAATTGGGCATGGTTGACTTGCTACGTGTTGATTGCGTGTAGAAGCTCGGGGTGGTTGGGGGCGATATTCAATAGATCGCGGGCGTGATTGATCGGCGGAGTCCCGCAACACGTGGTTGGAATGCCGGGGAGCCGACACCAGTCCGTGATCTCCTCTCTCTCCCTGCTCCCAACCACCACAAACCGCTGCCTCTATTGCCGCTCAATCGCTTGACCTCAAATTTTAATACGACGTACTCGGCTTTAGAGGGCCGCCTTCCGCTGACATGTGTCCCTTTGCCTAGCGTAAGCCAGGCGTGAAATCGTGTCGACATGTAGCTGGGAAGGGGCTTATTTTTGAGGCGGTATATATGGCCCATGAGATTGAGATCGATACCCCAGATTGGGTATCAGATCTATCATCGCACCTCATCATCGATCGCGGTGCTCACCAATCACTGATAGCCTCTCCCCGGCTCCCCGACAAGCCAGCCACCCACTCTTTACGCTACTCATATCACCATACTTAAACCATCCCCCGGGAATTTTACTCATGTTTTTTATTCTCTTGTCTTTCAGGGTGTGCCTTTCTAACCTACTGTGGCCGGGACAGTGCTATAAAAGCTCAGCAAGCTTTGCATGAACAGAAAACCTTACCGGGGGTAAGACACAAATCGTTATAATATCACTGACTGACTTGTACTTATTTCAGCGGCAACTATAATATTACTTTACGTTTAGTTTATGAGCCTTCGATAAGGACAAACATATTTTCTTTGTCCACCCTTTTGCTAATCCTGCCGCTATCGTTGGTATGATGAATGACAACGGGGCAGCTGGCCTCTCCAGCCTCCCTCCCTCACTGCTAAACCATTAAACTCGCTTAGAGAGACCTGCTCCTAACCTTAACCCCACGGTGCCCTTTATTGCTCCTTTTAATTAACATCCTGGTGGATGCATGCAATTTCCTGAAAATCTCATGGCTCAAAAGAAACAATTGGCTATGCACAGTTCACCCGCTGTTTTTCTAGCCTGTTGTTTTGTCGCCGCACTGCGCCGATTCTAAAATGAACTTTAACCGTAACTAAGAGTAGAAAACTCCTAACAAACGTAATCGTGGTAGTGTGTGTGAGACTGAAGCGTGAGTTTTATCAATAAAATATTGTATTTGTATTTGTACGTAAGATATCGGTGCAGCTGGGGACATTGAATCATTGATACGGAGATGATATCAATCGCATTCCACTGCCCCCATTGTTGTCATCGACGCCTTATGGGAACGCCCTGTCACCATCAACATCTCGGAGATTTACGATCACCCTGAGTACTTCTCCGCGGCTCTTGCACTTGACATTGTGGAGATAATGGCAAAGATTTGCCCATTTTGTAGGAAATTCTATCGACAGCCATCTCTCAGAGTATCATTTATTATGGTATTGGGGTCTGTGATCACTGGTTTTGGCTGTCATCACCTTAGATCTTTCATAGATGTGACATGCCGAGCGCCCGATATTCAATATTACAGCAAAACTCATCCATTCAATACGCTGAGCAATGCCTCGCCCGGGCCTCGATATTTCTTAAGCGTGATTTTTCTTATATGGCGATGAACAGCATCTGCTGCGTGAACGGGGCCTTGTTTTCATGAGCAACAATCAATAGAGTGCCATAAAAAGATGGGTAAGGGTTGTACGCAAGTTACAACTTAGAGGCGGAGATGTTATTTAAGATATTTGTGTGTGATAAATCACAGCACCGAGACTGTTGATTATGTCAGTGAGCTGTGCTATGACTGATCAGTCGACTCCACCCCAGCTTTTATGGCAGAAACGTATCAGAGCCTTGCTATTCAATGATGCATCGGTCTTTGTTTCTACCCCTAACGTGTGTTCGGCTCTGGTGATGTAAAATGCCACGAAAACGACCGTGTTTTAAGCCATGAGCGCATGGTATGTTACAGCATACTGGCCGCTCGTGTATACCTTGTGGAGCGCTTGCACTAATTGGGGAGGTGATGAGGTGATTTTATGACTGTGCAATACGGTTACCTGTAGCTGCTGCCAATTATGAGAACGAGAGCATCACGTGCGTAACTTTTCTCGGCATCTTTTACGTTTATGATGAAAACTCTGGGGAATTATCACTGGGAACGGCTTGCAGACGTTTGCCAACATGATCGGCTCGCCATCAAGGTGGATAATGATAGCGTTCATTACAGTGATGCACGCAGACCCGGCTCTCCGTGTGCCTGCCCCCATCCGCAATTAAGGCTTGTCACTGGGTACAAGTTCAATCCGGCACATGATAATAATCCCAGGTCGGGGATAATGGGAGTGACCGTTTCAGCTTCTAGTTCTGCCTTCATTTCATTCCAACGAGGTTTTTTATTTCTTAATCTCCGCCACAATAGCTCGAGCCTGGTTCCTCCTCCAGGTAGCGTTAACAGATTAATTAATCAAAACGGGAGCGATTTTCAAAAATTAATTTGAGATGCGAAACAAAAAAGCCAGCTCACTGAGTCGGACAGGTAAAGATGAAGGAAATAAGAGACGTGCTTCATCTCATCTTACTCTTGATGACACTGTTTGTAACCTGATCCCTAATACTGTGGCAGTAACCAGAGTTACCGAACAAGGTGGCATTCAGCCAGGTAATGACTCCAGCCAGCCTCATTTATACGACGATTCCTGCCCAGTCGCCAGCCAGGCAGACCAAGTTTCACTCATCAATGGTACTCGCATTAAGCCTCGGCTAAGATGCTCACCGAGATAGTTTGTCCGCCATTGTGTCGCGCCCTGGCCATTATACCCAGCGTGGCGATCATCTTACCTGTGTCACTCTCCGCAGGTGAAACTCAAAAAGGCTGACAAAGGATATTAACTCGCTTTCCCCTTTCACTCGGCGGCGGGATTAGATTGGAAAACGTTCAGACGTCTTTAAATGCCGTCCCACCGGGATTGATGTTGATGTATATCTATGTTTTTTAGCTTATAAGTTGGCTTTTGTTTAGTATATTGTCGTGAAAAGACCTGACTAATTTGTCCTGAAAGCAGCTTAAGCGGGGTTTATCTAAGCTTTTTCCTCGATATTTCCACCCAAGACCTCAGCTTGAGTTTTACATACTACAAGTTTTGCATTATTTATGAAGACTTGAATACCTGGCGTTGGAAAAATTGTTGCACGACAAAGAGCTTTGAATAGTGATGTTTTTTCCTACCTCGCTCGATTCATGATTGCACTTAAAGCAGCACAGTTTAGCACGATTTTTAACAAGTGCATGCATGTTTTGTAGCCAGATATCTCGCGCGGATATTGACTTTTAGCTCCCATTGCAACAATTCGTGGCTTGTTACCACCCGTCATTGATCGGTGCTTGGCATTTCTAATCGTCAGTTTTAAAACTGTCATTGCTCTACCTGGCCAGAATCGGTGATCCCTGTAATTGGCAGGGCCACGGCCATTAAACCCGATAGGAAGTGTTTTATATAGCTATAGATCACAATCCGCATAAGCCTGTTGAAACCATCGATTGTCTAGCAGTTTAACGGGCCATTGTGTTGTCATCATCATCGATTATTCCCAGATTATTTCGCCAAACATTTTCATCTTTGTCCTTTCCTGTGATATGGTATTTATGCACGCGACATCGTCTCAGATTAGCCTGGAGGCGGGCGGTCAGTTGTGTCCGCTGTCAGGCAGAGGCAGTGGAAATCCTGGCTTGGTGTTAAGCGCGTGGTTCGAGTAACACTATCCACAGAACCAATAGCTGCTCACAATTGGAAGCCGAATGAGTAGCATCCATTCCGAGAATCAGCCGGATAAGACCGAACCATGCTTCCTGGCGAGTTACTTTATTTGTCGCATCTTCTTGCTGATCAGGCTTTAGTTATTTATACGCTGCCCAATTAACATGTTGAGTAGCTGTTTACTCTTAATGTAAGGCAAATCCTGGGTATGGATTCCGCTACACGAATGCTACTGCAATTTGCGTCTGTACAGCTTCTTTTAAGCCTCTCTAATAAGCAATTTCAGGGCACGAGCGTTTCGATCAAACCGGCCGGATTTGTTCAAACAATTCTATTGTTACGCTAAATGACGCCTACACCGGCAGCAATCTGTTGATGCTGAGCCCGATGTGAAAGAGGGCCAGTATTTCAGACTCGGTATTCGTCAGGGCCTGTAACTTCTCAGAACCTTATTTAGGGTAAATGTATAGAACGCTATTTTATTACTTAAGCTCATTATGATGATGCTGTCAGGTGGCCTAATCTGGTTATTATCACAACTGAGTTATTCTAATACAATGAGGTGGCTGATGAAGGAGACTATGTCCAGTAGCTGTTTCCTCATTACTAAGGATGTGTACACAATTTGACGAGCGTATACTCCAGTATCAACAATAATAGCTGACATTGTTTGATGAAACATCACAGAGTAAATGTTTCTATGCCAACGTGTTTGCATCTGCTGATAGAGCGCCGGGAGTCAGGTATGGTAACCATGTGAACAGTTATTAGCTCCTCATTGACGGCTGACTATTTGCCAGTGACAAGAGGATGCCACACCTACCATTGTTAACACTTGTCCACCCTGTTTATTGATCTACGTTTAACAATGCTCATAGCCAATAAATCTGTTCAATCATGGCCTCAGCGGTGCGCAGACCCGCTGTGCTATGTGGACGGTAATTTGGAGCTGCTCTCCATATTGAGGCATTTGGGCGCTAGCAATTCACTTGCATCCCGGCAGGGCATGACCCCGGGTCTATTCAACTTACTGTGCTGAATCTGAAGATATTCCAGTAATTCGCCAGCCAATAGCGTGCAGGTGCAAAAAAGGGTGCCGAAAAAAAGATTAGCCGTAGTATTGGGTACAAAATGGCTGCGGTATTGAGATTCTTACCCCCGCTAATCCAAATGTTTGTTTGCTCATTGATGGAGGGGCCCATTGATCTGAAACGTAACAATATCCAGCGCCAATAAAACTGATGATACAAACATTGGGGGAGGAATCGCTGGTTTCGTCCGTAAAAGTGAGGAGGAAGCAATGCACCTCCCCAGCCAATGGCAGGACAATGCGTCTTTGGTTTAGTCAAGGCCGTCTGAGTGAATATTGCTGGAGACAATGTCATTCATTCACTCGTATTTACAGTTGTGCCATTCCTTTGATCGTAAGACGGCGTAATGAGACTGCAAGTTCGGGAAAACCGAGTTCTGTTCCTCTAATGTTAGTCTTTGTTTGTCTTTGTAATCATCACTATTTGCACTGCCCATATTGATCACAGGAAAGATGCTCCTAAGGTTTGCTCAGGGAATTTAAATGTCCATACCACCGGCAAGAGAAACATCAGCAGCTAATGAATTTTTCAGCGTCTTGTGTTAAAAATATGTAAAATTTGTATTCTGTGAGCAATGTGATGCTGTGGTAAATGTGCTACTGACAGTATCAGGTGCACGGAGGGTGGCCAGACAAGGGGTAGCAGTCTGGTCGGCTCGGCTTGCAAGAATCTTAGCCAAACCTCATGGGTCTGCCTGTGGCCGTCTGTTGTATCTGCTGATGGCAGCCATGCTGGTCACTGGTAAGGAGCGTGGACAGTGGCCAGTAAACGCACCACACCTAGTTACGCATACGAGAGTGTGCTTCCCTTGTAACACTATGGCTTAATAGAGTGCAGCCCCTATCCTCCATCAGCTTCCTGTTTTCTTCTTCATTGACTCACCATCTCCTGCCTGAGCAGCGAGAGATGTCGCTATTAGTACTCTATTGTATTGCATTGGAAACGTGTGAAGATTAATTTCTATTGTAAGGCTGACAAGCTCATAAGCAGCGGCGTGCACCACGGGGTGACCTCTCCCCGTACTACCAGAAGACAGCGTTCCTCCTTTGTCAGTACCACACACACAGACTCTCAGAAACACACTCACACTCTGTTGCCATGGTTTAAGCGTCTTCCTTTTGCATCTTCTCCCACTCTGTTACGTGCTTGAGGTGTGCAAATTCACTAGACGCATAAATCAGCTTAGAAAGTGATTCTTTGCCAGGGTATTAAATTTTCATGCTGCCTAAACGCGCGAATCTATAGGGGGAGGAGGCCTTTATTCGGCTAACGGTTTTGACATATGTCCGTGAGTGAAACCAGGGAGATATATTGGCTCTGGTATTAGGACAGTATTTAGATTAGCTGATTCAGCAATAATATGATTTATTAGCCGGGTGTTGGTGGGTGTTTCGGGAGAGTACACGTCCTAGCTGATAATTATGCCTAATCAATTCAAACCTTAGGTAGAGGGACCTCGTCCGGGTTGCCCAAAGCGTCGCATCCTCTCTGTTATGACCTCTGTCTGCATCCATCCCGGCTTATAACAAGCTCCCCAGTGACTGTGCATCATTTCCGGGGATAATGCAATATTCTGATCAACATTATATTTCATTACGATGACTTGGAGGAAGCCCTTAGCACCTGGCTCTATTTCACAAATCTTTACCAGAGCTCGTCCTTTGCGGTAGCATGTCACCGTCGTCAATCGCCCGGTGGTCCTTGGCTCGCGGCTAATGGCCAGAGCTCCCCGAGCGTCCATTGGCAAAACAGCTCCCCTATTACAGTGAAATATTGTCTACATAAATCTTAAGAAACCTGCTATGGTCTGTCGGCTGGGGGTCTTCATGCACCTTCTAACTAATCAGGTTGGTCTCCCAGGTTTGGTCCTTCGCTTCCCCTCCTGGCAGCAGTCAATCAGGCGACTGGTGGATGTACATAATGGTCAGGTAGATGAGGCAGAGATGAATACCAAAATATCTTTCTACTGACTTATGTGAAGTCCTTTCCTGGTATGCGTGGCCCTGCTGATGTGTGAAACAGTTGAAAGACTTTTACCAGGCTCAGAATATTCGTGGAAATATGATGGAATTAGCTGATTGGAATAAAGAAAAAATATGCCATTTAATATGCAAGAGCTGTTTTGAACTACTTCAGCCAAAACTAAGCGGTCAATCCCATATTTATTAGTCGGTTGACATTCACACGATATATATGCGACCTTCAAGCTCCAATACAACCCCTTAAACATTAGATTAATTATTGTTTTTGATTTACATTTCTCCAACTTCAATCTATTTCATTACAAACACTGCTTTTCCTGTCGAGTCTATGATCCATCAGAAGTTTACCATCGTTTCTATTCGATTGCTTTAAAAAGTTTAAGGTTACGCCGAAGAAGTTCGTGGTGAAAAGTATCAGTATTATATATGACTTATTGGTGCAGTGATGTGCAGTAAAAGTAATTTGTATTAATGGTCACCATCTAAACACCTGTGTACATTTGTAATTAACAATAATTTAATATAGAATCTGTGCTGATTGTGATTTATCACAGGAGCACTTAATAACACGACGTAATATATTACAGTATTAATATATGACGGTAAAATATCTGATTTATGAATGTACATAGAAATTGCATGATTCGTTATTCGCAGTCAGTGTCCTGCATTTGAGCAGTACATGTATGTGAATTATAGTCATGGTAGTTTCTACATTATATGTATGTACTTGTATGTAATGCACTCCCATGCTCTACCCAAGCTAAACTGTCTTTTTTCTGGTATTTCAGTTGGAACACTGCTTCACAGAGGTTCGTTAGCATTCTGTACTATTAGTAGATGTAGTTTAAATAAAAAATGTCCTTTTTGTTTAACAACTTTGTATCACATTCTCTTAAAAATACATCAGTTGTTCGACTCATAAGATTCAGCATAAAAAATACCTAGACTGAAATTGATTTAAACGAAGAGGACATTGAATTAAATATACTCGCATGTACATGTAGATTTATAGATTTAACCTAGTTGATGTCATTTAGAGTATTAGGGTTAGAACCTTTCTAACATGTTGATGCACTGCATGCCTAAAATGAAATTAGTATCGCAGAGTATGGATATTAATATCTGAGATAAAATGTGATTCTGAGATACAAGCTAGAAATATCACCGCCTACAAACGCCCCATGTTGCAGATTAAGATTTTCTATTGAGCTTTTAGCGTTAAGGGCATCTATAACTAAGTGAGAAACATCACCGAAAGGGAATGGAACTAGAAAGAAACGCTCCTGCCAGCTACTTTTGATGTATGCGAGTTGCCACGGGTGGACATTCGCTGCTAGCAGAGCAGTGCCACGTGTGAGGGATGAGCCGCTGGCTTTTCATTTTTATGATGGATTTTCACGAGCGACTGCCCAAACACAAAACAGGAGACTAACAGCATTTGCTTCCGAGCAGAAAACGTGGCTTTTGTTATGTTTTATCAGTGATTCCCGATCCATAAGCATCCGAAGAGACTGAAGAAATGTGTTCGTATTTACGATTGACTCTCGTCGGTAAGCCACCGCTCAACAAATTGAATTTGAACAGTTTAAATGTGGGATTTTGCTATATATCCTTCTGGTTCATCTGCTGCAGGAGCTGTCACGATGCTTAGGCCCCGCACACTCTAAAATCTAACCTGGGTATTGATGACCTGTCAGTATTTTGTTACTACTTG
This sequence comes from Armandia brevis, assembly GCA_035585475.1. Classification (NCBI taxonomy): domain Eukaryota; kingdom Metazoa; phylum Annelida; class Polychaeta; family Opheliidae; genus Armandia; species Armandia brevis. Next base: position 132,139 of record JAXGGS010033335.1, on the reverse strand, counting down.
ACACAATATCCCACGGGCACCCCATGAGCCCAACTAAATACAATGCAAGGTATTAATCACTATGCTGCCTATGCATATGCCATGGTAATTTAATTGTGGATATAATGGGCGAACCGTCATTGTACAGATCACGATGATAATGAATTAATATAGTTTTTATTATATGCCGACAACTGCGTTTTTGTCGGTCATTCCGCACCTATAAGAGCTTGTCGACGGAAATAATGTACAGGCAAGTACAATGACATGAGAGTAAAAAGCACCGAATGATAGTGCTTTTTGCTAATGGAATAGTGCAAATAACGATTTAAATATTTATTTGCGACATGTTTTCAATCGGATGTACCGAGTGAGATCCTTCATCCTTTAATCATTCATCCCCGGGTTTTTACCTGTTGTTGTCTGTAAAACAATAATGTCATTGACAGAGAGGAGTTCCCTCATACGCCACGATTTGTAACTTTACACCGTAATCTAATGGTATAAAATGCAGCTAATTCCGGAGATGGTTTCAATATTCAGGCATCCACCGGAAGGCCTTTCATATTTCTAAAATTACACGTCAGATATGAATCTAAGGTATGCCTGCTGACATTTCCCACTGTCAATACACTGCATTAGCTTCATTTTATTTCCATGACCTAAATCCGGAATTTGTCGGCTTGTTTGTATTTATAGCATGGATCTCCAGCTGAGAAAGATAATTACATACAGGAGCTTCTTGTTAACAAAAATTGCTCCTTCCCATTAGTTTACCTGACGCTGATGCTCACGAACTTTGTGTTTGAGACTAATTAATCACAGCACTAATTGGAAATGTGACCTTTTGATGGTTAAATCCAAATTTGGCGAGTGTATTATAAATGGCTGAAGCACCTGCCTGTGGTATGTCCGGACGCCAGTGAGTGATTTGACTTGTCTCAGACTGCCAGCTCCGGCCCGGCTTCTCTGGTACTGTGTGGTATTCTGACCTCACCACCTGTCCCCTCACATACACCGCCTTCTCCCTGTCGTCTGCACGAATATTTGACCAGATTCCCGCGCAAATCTTCCCCGGCTAAATAGATTCAGATAAGAGTATAGAGGCAGCCGTCAGATCGCACGTTCTTGGCACAGACTGACTGGGAATGTGGCCTTTATGCCCCAACAACCTGTTGGCATGGTTGCAGCATATTCCTTGAGCAGGGGAGTACTCCTTGTACTGAATTGCATACATCATTACAGAGCAAGAGCAAGAGCAATAGCAGGCCGAGCCTCGGGCTTGAGCCTCGCTGAATAATTTCATTGTTTATTGCTGGCGCTGAGAATGTGACTTAGAAATGCTTTTAGACAGGTCTTCTCACAGCACATCTATTGCCATTTCTGATGTCATGCACATTACTTGATTTTACTTGACTGCTTCCTTAAGAGCGTGTGTGTATCTAAGGTAGGATGCTTGCTGACAGACAATGCGCCCGTCCTACCCGCCTGTGAGCGCAGACAGTACATCATGTCGGTGCTTTATAAAATTTGGATGCAAAATTTTTCAGCCGGCTCTGAGGAGGGTCTAAACCTTGTAATGATGCTTTAAGAGGAACCGCAGTGCAATATAGATGATGTACAAATACCAGGGGTGTATTCGAGTAAGTAAAATAACAAATGTGTGCCGAATTTTACTGAGAGGCAGCTACTCAGCCATTCAGATCCTGAGCTTTGGGAAGTTCCCATGAGATGAGCAGCTGCTACAGTTGCAGGAATTAAGCAATTGTTATAAAGATAGATACCTCCTTTAGATTCAATCTTCTTTCATGTGACTTTCATAGCTGCCAACATCAATTGTTTCATTTAGCCGGCACTCATGATTTGTATTTAGAAAAGCTTTCGTTAAGTCCCCTTGTACTACGCCAAACGAGCATTTTATGAAAATGAATCAGAGAGGGAGATGGAAAAAATGAATCAGCATTAGAATAGAATATGGAGAGTTTCAATGATGCCATAAGGCAAACTTATCCTTCATGCAGGGAGATAAATATGAGCATGTTTCTGGTTTGGTTGGCGCTCGCTTCCCCTAGGCAACCATTGTCTCGCCGGATCCGCATCTAGCTCGATTGAAAAGATTACTCCTGAATTAGAAGATGGATTTCTTAAATACCACGCTTGCCTGTGCTTTGAAAGCTTCCCCCGTAGCACAATCAGTCGGCGCGCACCTGAGAGACTCGCTTTTCTCCGAGCTGGGTAGCAATTGCTCGTGGCCAGTGCTCGTCTCCCGAGACTGGTCGATGTTTCCTGTAAGCCCCGCAGGCCACCAGATGATATTAGATCCGCAGCACACCTGTAGACGATAAACTTTATGTATCTATTGCATGGATTTATGTTGACGCGAAGATTCATGTTGACATGCAGATGCCTGATCAATTCTGCTGTGTGTCACATCGCATTGTCTCGGCGCAGCGCGGGGACTGCGATCCCGGTGTCAGGGAGCTCGGGCTGCAGCCACCTACAGCTCAGACTCCCACTCAGGTTAGCGAATATCGCATGTTAGCTCCCGCCGCCGCTTTGATAGCGACTTAGCCGAGTGTATCTTTAAGATATAGATCTTCCAGTCACCGCCTTGCTCACCCGTGTTGTTGTCGGGACGCGCCTCCTCTTCTGTTTACTTTGTGTTTATTTGTATCAGAAAAACGTGGTTGTCGCGAATCCGCTGACTTGTCTGAATCGATCGCCTTACATTTAAAATTGTGACTCGTGTCGTATAATTGCCCACATGGACTCTTCGTAAATTTTGTGGTCAGCTTGCATTGACCGGGTTGCTCGACGCGCGACAATAGTATTATTGTTACATCGCTAATAAACTCACACTGCGCCCCAGACGTCGTCCTCATGCTTGTAAGGACCGAATTGGGCAGCCAAGCAGCAAGGCGAGCAATATGATTTGGGTTATTTTGAGTTATGTTTGAGTAATGAGCAGGATAGGAATATTTGAGCAGCGGGAGGCCGGGAGGTGGGGTTTAATCATGAGTTGGCAGGTGGTTGTCATGCCGTGTCTCACGAGTAGGAAGCAGGACATGACTATGGGCCGGAGGAGGAAGCCGCTCTGACCGGCATCGCTGATACTCCTGACCTTGGCGGCCACCTTGCATGTGTCTCATGTCGGCCATCATAATATCCCCGCCCCTACCCCATATACCTGTGTCATTGCGCCATCAAGTTGATTAAACAGGTCGTGCACTGGTCAAGACATAAAATTATAGCACCCAGATCGTCTCTCGTCTACGTAGTCGGTTGACACGGATCTCAGGAGGGCATCAGCAGAGTTATGTTACCTTCTAATGCCCCTCTACTCGCACGAGGTTTAAGGATGAATCATTGTCCTCGTCATTAACCCGGGCTTGATTTCACAGTGAAATTTACAAATGGCCGATTACGGGACGAGCTCGAGGATTGACACACCTTTTTAAGAGCTGGATTTGATGAGGGAATAAAACGAGGTGTATATGGCTCTAGAACGGGCAATCTTCATCATGCTCGAGCCGTAAAGAGCCCCATATTGTTCCTGTCAGGTAAGATGGGATCATGCGCCGGGTAAATTTACCAGCCAGTTCCTGTCCTTGTGAGGAGAATACATCTTTTACAACCGGTCATTTCTCATCGGAAGGTTTAGGGCTTTATACACCCGTACCTATAAATATTTGACATTGCTTGTTTGATAAATACATGAACAAGGAGATGGTTGTCTACTCGGGTCCTTTATACCGGCGTATATAACAGAGAAAGAGATAAATACGTCACATATTTACCCGATGACCTATAAAGTACGAGGGTATATAGCATGTCGCTTTATATGTGCTTCCTCTCTGATAGTCGAAGTGCTGTCACGGATAAGAATTAAAAGGGTGAATTATAGTTAAAACATGGGCCCCTATTGTTTGACGGCCTTGATTTGCCATGTGATCCTTTCCTAAGTTGATGATCAATAGGTTTATTGGCTTTAATGCTTGGTGAATGTGGAAAAAAGAACAGAACATTGTTTTCCCCTGGTGGTAAATATGCATATCTGGTGTGTTGAATCGATGTTGTCAGATTAGAGGCTCGGTAATTCTACGCTTGGCTATATCAGTATCATGGCTAGGGCTAAGATCTTGTCATATTGTTTCTCTATCCGAAGCAGACTCATCAGTGTCAGTAATCTGTCAACATAGTGCAGATTTACGCATGCAAATATCTTGTGATACACCGGAATCGGTAATCGCATTGATCACATACCTTAAATCAATGGGCCCCAGTATCGGTGACTACGGCTATTACCTCCCGATCTGCTGATGCGCAACAGAAGCATTAATGCTGCGCCAAATCTGTCGAGTCGGTTGAATCTCATCTTTGATCTCGGTGTTGGCATTATCGGAGCATAGAAAGGAATTCCGTGTTGACACGTCACTTAGCCGAGGCAGACAGAATATGCCAGGCGAGCGGTTCATGCAACATTTATATCAGACGAGGTGTCCATGCATGTAGCCCTGCGCCCATGCTTAATGCTAGGGAACATGTTACACCCACCAGAGACTGAGCGAGCTTTTACAAACCGATCGCCTACCGACAGGGTAGGCTGTTTTTAGGTAAGGTTAGCCGTCCACCGCCGCACATTAGCAGCCAGAGCTGGAGAAAGCCTGAACAAGGAATTTGTGCCTCAGCCAGGCTTGTTTATAAATACTTAGCTGCTGCTGCTGCTGAGTGGTGATGGAGATGGAGATCAGGCTCAGCCACAGCCAAGCAGCAATTATGAGAGAGCGGAATATCTTGGCGAAGTGGCTGGTGCGGACAGGTGAAAGTGCCAGAGCGCCTGCCCTCCTTCAGCTCATACATCCATTTGTATACCATATACTCTAATAAAGTCCCAAGGACGGCAGCGCTGGCTTCAACACTGCGCCTCCTTCAAACTATGCTACTGTGTTTATGAATATGAGTAATTGGTAATGAAGACGAATGCTGCTCGTGAGAGCAAATGGCAGCGATGATGATGCCATGTTAAATCAGTGTTGATAAAAGATAACTGATCTAATATTCTCCTGGCAGATATCAATTGTTCTGACAGAGAAATTCACCGGCTTTGCATTATCAATTTCGATCCATATAGCGCTCCCAGAGAGCTCTCCATCATTCTTGGAGATTATGGGCTCTAAGCTACCAGCTATTTTGTGAGCTGCAGGCTCAAAGCATATTGCAAGAAATATGGACTCGCAAGTGCGCGGGAGGGGAGGCCCGTCTGTTGCCCTCCCGCTAGCTAATAAAAACAGATACTCATTTCACTTGAACGCCTCTAAAAAGGTGAAATTCTCCGTTGGTTCAACCCTCCTCCATCCGGTTAATCGGTCACATGATTTATGTACGTGCCTGAACGATGCTCGAACCGGGAGAAACAGGGGCGACCCACCAGCCAGCACAGGGGTACTCCAGAGCAGCGCAGTACATTTACATCAGCATCTGACCTCGCTCGCTCTTCACCCAGTCGATGTGCCCATTTTGCGTTAGTTTACCTCAATCATAAAGGTCCAAAGCAGCCCTTGTCTGTCAGCTTGTGACAGATGGCCATAAACACCCGAAACTACGCCGGCCCGAGACCAGACTTATATGTGGCAAGTGAGGATCTTTAGTGGGGAGGGCTCCCCGGAGTGCCGAGCCCCTGGCCTAATCAAATGGTTTTGTTTTCCTGCTGGTGTTGAGGCCACCTCTATCGGCCCATGCCAGGGCCGGCTGATTGTATAATGACAGCCGCTAATGTCTCTGGTGGCTTGCATCAGGCTTAAGACAATGGCTCACACAGACAATGCCGACCGCATCCATGCCTGGCCTAGTTGCCTTGTGGGCTGTGGTGGGGGTTGCATGCTTTTTCACGGGTTCATGAGCCCAGATTGATGGTGAATTCTCAGTTGTTCTTAGAGTCCCGAGGATTAGGGCAACACTACCTCAGAAGGAGCAAACGTATTCATCAGTCCTTGACTACCGTTACTATGGTGACTCATAGAATACTTGTTTACAGCATTTACATACTCGCCAGTACTTTATTTAAACGTCAGTTTGATGTGATTCCTCAATCGCTGAGACGTCTTTGCACTTGTTGTATTTGTAACTAATTATATCGTGTTTGATGGCTTCAGCATTAAATATTCCGACCTTATCAAGGCCCTACAGGTGAATAAACACATAGGTGCAACAACTCTTTCCATTATGAAATGCTGTAACTTATTATTGAAAGTGGTGACGAATGCTGTTTGGTTTAGGAAATAATATTTCCTTCGTGCCGCTGTTAATGGTTATCGAATTATATAGGCCAGCCTATTTCTGAATTGGAACAAGAAGTACAAAGGTTTCTCGAACTTGGATCTGTCGTGACAACTCACGGATTGCCGAAACCCGTCAAGTCTCAGCAGCTAGCTTGCCGGTAGAAAGGTTTCTGTGATATTTTCGCTTAGAATAAAGAAATAAAGCCTCCCGGCCGCATTGATGTATTGAAGGTTCGCAGCGAATTGGTGGCGATGCGTCGGGTTGCTGCTACAGGGCAAATCACCAAGGAGAGCATCATTCTGTCATATCTATGATACGACCATCCAATTTTTCTCCATTTCGCAAATTATACCTCCGTGTGTGAACCTGGCACAGTTTCATCGAATCAGCTTTGGTTACCATGGATATTATGATATTGCTACGTGAGTGAGTATCGCCAGAAGACGAAATGAAGGTGAACTGATACCCCATAGAATAGAATGAAGGGGCCATTTTCAGGCTGGTTTCACAGCAGGCGCTAACCTGCGAGATAACCTTAACTCCCTGACTACGCGAGAGCCAGGAAGTGAGAGATGAGGGAGATGGGTGACTGTAGCCCTCTCCTTACACTGACCACCGATACCCCCTGCCCTTTGTTAGCCCCCTGACCGTGACAACCTTGCGCCCGCCCCGAAGGCCGTGACCCCACTCAGCTGCTCGCCTTCTGCCCACAAATCCCGGCTCAGTTGATGGCTGTCATCTGCACGGCTTTGTCCCCGTATGGCTGCAGCATTGTGTGTCAGGCTGCCTGTGACTGCTCGAGAAATGTACGAGCACCTTTTAGCGGGCTCGAGCCGGGGTGATCCGGTGGAATCCTCCACCTGACAGCAGACAGAATGATACCTCCCCGTCTGTGTATGGGGGCCTTTGTCTTGGAAAAAATGACGCCCAATAACGCTACCCAGCAATTATCGATATTGTGTCGTCCCTCGGTGTTGTATATGAGTTGGGCATTCACAAGTCATGTTCTCTAAATCTAATCCACCACAGGGCATGGCCGTGCTCACTAGCCGGTGAGTAATGCTCTTTTATTTTCAAGCCGTGCAAGCGACTCGGGAATCTAGCTTGTCATGCATGAGATTTGTAGCTAATTACTATGAGACTGGCGACGGGGGCTCGCAGTGCGTTCTGTGCCCTCCCCGTGTAAGAAAGCTAGGTGGGTGAGGCGGCGCACTTATCCAACAAATGGATTGAGGTCCTCCAAAAGATGCAGCTGCGCATTTTCCCCCGGGGCCATGTCAGACCACTGGACCAGTGGTGGCTGCCGTATGGAGCTCGCCTCCTCCCTGTCAACACCCGTCACCCGGTGTCGCAAGAAAATATTCCACTGTCAAGACGTAATTGATGGCGTTTTCAATAGGCACGCCATGTTTTCTAGCTGTCAATACGGCCATTTGTATCATTTTAGAGGGAATTTTATTGTCAACGTGCTCAGGTGAACTAGAAATTATTTGCTCAGCGCTCATTTGTCATAATAAACAAGGTTGTTGGTTTTAGAGAAGTAGGCAAAGCATTTAACAGTGCACATACAAGAGTATGACATATCAATCACAATTAGTCCCCATTCGCGGAGCATTTATACAAGTCGTGCTACGTGGTACGCACTGGTATATACACGTTACACGTGGATATCATATTATATCATTCCCGTTAAGGAGGGGATGCTGAGATGAGATGACTGACTCAGATAAAAGCATCTCTAGGTGAGCCAATCAGGAGGCACCACGCCGGCGTAGCACCAGATCCAGGTCATGTGAGCAGTGCACACCAAGGAATGGGTGTCTGACGATACGCTACAAAAACCTGATCACGTTTATATCTCATTATGCTTCATGACATTCACCAACCGTTCCCAATTCGATGGCATATTTAAATATGATTGTTTAATCAGCATATTGATGAAAAAATGATTTACATTTTCGTGTTCACATTTTTGTCTCTTCTGGCAGTGCTGAGTCTGCATCTCATGGCTTCGTTTTACAGGAAACATCAGACAGTTTCTAGCTTCCCGCGATAGATTGTAATTGCTTCTGCTGTCCATCACGATTGTCTTTTGATGATAAATGCTTCATCTGTCGGCGAGTCAGCTTCTCACTCGCCTTAAAACACTTCAAAGTGATATCGATATTAGAGTCTTAATTGTCGTAAATTCAGTGACCTATTTCATCTCGGCGAGCGCGAAGCGAGGGCAATGAAACCGTGATCCCTCTTGTCAACTGCAATGCTGACACTTTCATTTTCCATCATGTAGCCCAAAGATTTTAACCCCATCGATGGCAATTTCAACAGCGGGATAGAAATCCATAGAGGTGCACTACGTCTCCCTGCACGTCAACAATATCCCCCCACTAACATACATTACACTAGAAAACGTCTCACTGGGGGGACGATAATGCTGGATTACTCCGAGAAAGCATCAAATTCATTACAACAAATGATGCCCGGCAATTTACGGTGAAATTAAGATTTAATCCATCATTTAGAGCTGGCAGCGGGACAGAAAATGGCAGGGTGTGTGCGGGAGGAGGATGAAAGGAGGCTAGGGGGTTGTATCCCCTGGGAGTGCCCGCTCTCTAAGTCAGGGCTAGGCAGGTCGTCTGCCAGCCTCCTTCAGCGACTCGCAGCCTCGGTAACAGAGCTCGAGCTATTGATCAAGGGGCTGGGCGTATGGCTTATGTAATTGATCAGCAATCATCATGTCCGCCTATAGATCTGTTACCGGTGTCAATATATGACAGGTTAACTCAACCATTGCGCGTCGTTTGCCTAGAATGTGATCAGGGCGAGACAAAGCAAATCAACGCTTTCATCACACCCAACTGTTAGATCTTCATTTACAGCATAGCTGTTGTTCAATAACACCAGCTCTCCTATTGTCATGGTGAATGTTTCGCTCGGCAAACCTTTCCATCTAGTAACCAGGAATGACAGTAATTTGTTAGGGTCGCTGCAGGATGGCAAGAATATGAGAAATTTATAGAGTGATCATTCTTGATGGGGATGTGCTAATTAAGATATTTGTAATTACGCAAAAATCAATAGCGAAATTCAGTTAGGGAGGAGGCCTAATAAAGCGTTTTCTTGCTTAAGGCAAAGTTCTGCAAGGCCGAATGAATATGTGAAGATGTGAGAGCTTTTGTGTCACATCTCCGTCAGTTATTAACGCAGATAGAGAGAGGATGAGGGAGAGGAAGAGAAAGACTCAGGTATAAGCCATCCATTGTTTGATGACTT
>JAXGGS010033335.1:19193-122508 GCA_035585475.1 Armandia brevis | reverse complement strand
AAACTGGTGCTTATTTGACAGGTAGCGCACGAGCGTCATCAAATATCACTCCCGGTTTATTCACGAGCAGGAAATCACCCAGTTGATGCCGCTATTTAGTCAAGGTTTAGTTCTGCTAATCTCTCCCCACCCTAATAGTCATGTTATGTACAAATATAGTGCAAAGCGCCTTTCATTCGCCCTCCAGTGTGGGGTATGAAAGATTGGAAAGGCTCTCATGAAGATGAGATGAGGTCCACCTCATCTTTGATGTGGTCTCTGCAGAATGGAATCTCATGCCGAGTCATAGACTCCACCGTGGAATTAGTTAATTTTCTCGTATTCCCTCCAGACAAGGAGGTAGACGCCTAATTCTCTTTTCCACACATTTTCGCCGCTAAATTATCCTCGGACCGTTCAGGTAGGCCGCCCTGATGTCACAGCGGGTTTGTCTGCGCTGGTAACTCGTCTCTGTGCTTCTTCCCGCCTCCCGGGCTGATGATTCCCCGCCGCCATTGATCTCCGGCGAGTGACAAAGATCAAATAGTTTTGGGTGGATTGGCAGCACTCTGTTTTATTATATTGACAGGTAGACAGTTCACACGGCTGGCTACCCGCCGATTTCTGATCACCGTATGACAGGGCCGACTCTCACGCACCTGTCATTGTCTCATCTCAGTTGGAGAGTGACCTGAACAGCCACGTCTCAGGTTTCAGCCATGTTGACATGTAATTTGTACTCTCAGCTACCAGCTACTTGCGTTTCACTTGTATTTTCCATGAACTGGCTCTCCGTAAGACGAGCCCCACAATTCTACCTCGAAATGATGGTAGTCTTACATTTCGCCAGAATGCCACATGGCTGGTAATACAGACGCACAATTACAATTACTGTGGGTGGAAACTGATACTAAAGATGGATTCATGTTGATTTTGTGTATGATTTTCTCCATCATGGTCTGGTGTAATATGAGATAGAATCGCAATATTCAGGTAGCTGCAGTACTTTTACCTCTTACTGAGAGAGACTCTTCTTTTATATCACTGTTTTACCTGCACTAGTTCAGATAATAGCTGAAGAGGCAGTACACGCCCACCTTATGGATATCTATATCTATAAAACAAATTAGAATTGATTTTTTATGAAGGTTTTGAGACGTTGTGTTCATAATATTGGTAATATGATATGAGCATGGATATTGTTTGGCCCATGGTAAATTGCCTTTTTGAAATGACAGTATTGGTCGTTTAAATTGAAAATGTATCCCTCAAACTTCGAGTGCTATTACTGTTGTGTTCAAAAAATATTGATCGGTCGTGCACGAACCTAATGAGACTTGAGGATTTTGGGATGTATTTGTCAACAGATAACATATTATGTAGCAAATCCTATGGAGAATGTACACGCGGATGCTGGGTTTTGCACTAACCACACCTAGTTACCGATCCTACGTCTGTCTAGCTGACATTCTCTTTATTCAAGCATATTCAGTTGAGTGTAAACTAAGAAAGGATGAAGGCCAGTTCTTGTTTGAAAAGAACTTATGTCGACTTGTTTCTTTGTTCTTAAATATTTGGTGTTGCTTTAATTTACAAACTGAAACATTAGGATGATTAGGTCCATTACCAGTTTTTCGAATGAGATATTTTACAAAATCAGAAATCAATCATGACTACAACCGTTCATTTTGCTTTTAAAAGTCATTTGGTTTTCAGCTAGACATACTTTGATATAATGCTAATGCCAGGGCGCCTTTAACATTGTTTACGAGACCACATAGACGTGTTTTATACATCACACAATTCACAATTTGTGATGTTGTTAATGATAATAGAGCCTTGTATATGCCCCAATATAACTTTCACACACCTATAAAATAAAATGAGTTAATGCACGCATCTGTGTTTATGCAGCCTCAAGAAATGAGTAAATCTTGATCATCGCTCTCCTAGCGATATTAATATACATGGCCAGAGATGAAGCAATAAATGCCAAGGCAAGCTAATATGTCACGCACATGCTACCTGTATCTATGATTCATTCTGTCCCCGTGATGACTTGCCGCCATTAAGTTGAGCTTCTTGATGGCTGGCGAGCAAACAATAACTCTAATGCGGGTATAAATCGTCCAGACCTCTTGCACTACTTCCCCCTAACTCCCGTGTGCTAACGGCATACGTGACACATAAAAACGTATAAGAGCATGCGAGTTGGACATATTCCGGGATAAAAACGCATCGAGCTGTGACCCGCTAGCCAACCTAATGAAATGCTCGTCTTGCTACAGGTAATGGCTTGCCAGACTCTTCCTGCGACTTTTCCTCCTCAAGTTGTAATTTCCGTCAGGAGTCGCAGTGATGCGTCGCCGCTCTAATGATGCAGTCGTATAACTGCAATCAAATATCATAGCACACGCCCGTGCCCGGAGCTGCGGAGCATTGTTGTCCGTCCAGAATTATCACCATGGTATCTGGCGGTGCATTGTTCGAGGGAGGCCGCCATTGACAAGTAAAACAATGCTCGGTGACATCAGGAGCTACTCAACCGCATGCGCTCAATCGGCAGGTTTTTTACATCACGACGATTTCTCAGAATTACCCTTGTTTGCGTGCAAAAAATTTGTTATAAATAACTGCGACGAATGATAATGACGAGTACGACACGCATTGGTTTGTTAATGAATAGAATAATGGGTAACTTAAGTGGGATCTCCGCTGTAGTAGCAGGCATGTATACCAGTTTACACCCACCACATAGCACCAGCATATGTACATAAACATGCCTCTCGTCTGGCTATTGATTTTAGCGGTGCAAACCAGCGCCCTTTCCACCTGGGTTTCTTCAGCTTGTAAAAGATTCATAAATGCTAAGGATAGACTTTTGACAGAGGATGTTTTGATTTGAGTAGACAGTGGAGTGGCCTGGGCCTGATTGAGTATTGCTCACCGCTGGATTAACTTGGTTTAGCCAGCCGCTGGACACAAGAATAATGAGGCTCGCTCCCAATCTGTGCCATAGACAGGGAGACATAATAGATTGTGTCTTTTTGACATCGATACCTTAGTCGTTGTGGGGAATGAAACATCCTCTTCCATTTTTACTCATCACCCTGTTTTGTATTGCAGACGGCTTACTGCAATATTGGCGGTTTCAGCTTGAATTGAAATTGATCAGTTGACGCTTGCCAGTTTTGGCTCGAATCGGTCTGTTTTATGCAATGCTAATCCCCGAGCAGCTGTTCCCCTTATAATAGCATGTGAAACTTGAATGTTGGTAGCCACTCGGTGATAAATCTGCCTCCGGTGTTCAATTTTATGTACAAATTAGTAAAATAACTTCCGCTGATATCCTGCGCACGACAAGATCCAGCTTCATTAGTCCGAACGTTAGCTTCCATGTGCCCCCCTTATGAGCTTTCTTAGGCAAACCCCTCCATTTGTATTGTCATTGTCTTCAGCCACGATTCGGTGTTTTCAATATTAATAGAATGCTAATTAAGTTTGTTAGCCTTTAGCGGTGTCGTTAGCTCATAGCTCACGCGGACAGTTAGGTTGGTAGATAGAGAGGCTCGCTGCTCCAGCCCTGATCCTGCTAATAATTATGATATATAGTAGGCGGGTGAGCCAATGGCACGGGTTCACGTTTCACCAGGTATAGAGCGTGCTGTAAATTATGTCTCCAGTTATGGGACGTGGTTACTTTTAGATGGCCCCACAAGCCGGCGTAATAAGGCTGGTGAGGGTAAGCATTAACCCGCAGCCTATCAGACACCGTGATTTATGGCGCCGGCAATTTCTTACCGCCTCCGTGTCACCCCCTTACTTACAGTATTGCTTCATTTACCACTAGGCTGGCAAGTGTGAGGTAAATCTGCTTGCCGCGCTCATCCACGTGACGTCTGCTGATAATGCGCCAGATCTGACACCTTGTCTGATTTGGGCGGGAAATCGGCCGTCTGCTCAGCTGATGATTTTTATGCCCGATTCGGGGCTTGTTACTTTTGATCCTGATGTATATATACCCTTATCCGTCAGTGTTTACGCCCGACAACTGCTGACCTTCTATCTTTATTAGCCGAGTCGGTGGCTGTGAGCTGTATCTGCCTCTCGCCCCTGAAGCCGGCAGTGTGGTGAAGCCCTGCCGCTCCCGGGCACAGTCGATAGTAGCGCTAGCAATGTGCGAGGGATTAATGCCATCTGTCCCGCCGTCCTGTACCCCATCATGATGCCGATCATTGATCGACGCTCCGGGAATATGGACTTGCCAAGAAATTTTGATTACTCGCTCGCCGGACCTGGCCCGGCAACCTGTTGATGGCCCGGGCGAGATCTATCGTATTTCCATCTGGGCCGTGTCTTTTGTTCCGCTCGGTCTCGATACGCTCCCCAGCCAATGAAAGACACATTTGTCTTGTTCTGGGTGGCTGAGAGCATGCAAGACTTGTGGCGCGGGGAGGCTGGGCTCTGGAGCAGAGCATGCTTTGGCCTCCTCTCTCCCTCTCTCGCTGGGTACACTCGGTGCAAAGCAGTAAGCTATACGGGGCACCAGTTTAACGCTGTCTTATTCATGATAAATGCTTCTCCAATTGATTCCGTCTGCCGCTATTGTGTCAAATACTGACAGGGTGAAGCTGCTGAGAGTATTGCCGCTAGAATTCTGTCTTCTGGTATTTGTCATATTGTGTGCGGACCATGACAAGGGGGGCTCAATACAGACATAGTACAACCAATATATATACCAGCATGAAGCGGTGTATGACAATTTCATCAGCTTAATCTAAGATAGATAATGTGATGTTAATTCTAAGATACATCCAGTCTTTTTGCAAAACTGATCTTCTAGGAAAAGCAATTTGTTAATCAACATTTCTGGGAAAGTCATTTTGAAATTGAGTAGCCCTGTGAGCATAAACGATTGCATAATCATATAAATGCGGACTCTTCAATGTTCCTTAAAAGCCATCGAAAATGTTTTGGTACTTTTACCTTGACTATTGTGATATTAATATTTGATGTCCATACTTTTACCAGGCTTTATGCATTTACTATTCAGCACTAGTCCTTGCTGACCCTTTCATGTGGCAATTTTTATTTCTCCATGCGAGGTAGAAACGACAAAGCTAAGTGTCTAAGCTGTGTAGTTGAAACCAGTTGAATCTGTGCCCTTTGTGGATTTCCATTAGGCATCAGGTGGTCACGAAATTAAGATTCAAGGGCATGGAAATAGATCGTAGTGTCACACAGTGAAAAATGCAGACTTTGTCGAATCATTGATGTTGCAAAGCTCAAAGCCACGTGTTCGGTTCTCACCATTTGATGCTCTGCAAACATAATGATGCACAGATTAAAGTCAATGTTGCATAAAATGAAAGCATTGAGTAGTCTCAGGCCTAATTACACCAACTCCCATTTTCGTAGACCGATGAAGAAGTGAAGGCTCTATCAGAGCCCATGCCTCTTTTGTCGCCACGTTTCTGTACCAGCTATTTCATTGGTAGCAGTAGAGCGCCTACGAAGAAATTAGTACAAGAGATATGATGAAATCCTCATCACTTTGTGATATATATGTCTGACGTTTTCTAAAATCCTCCATAGCTCAGAAGTAAGTATGCCTTGCGTACTTCACGCAATTAGTATCCGCCCTGTTTCATCTTATAATGGACAGAAGACGCTCGAGATGTAAATTTTGCGAGTCATCTTTGAGCAGACGATCGCTAAAAGCGTCCACCCAGTACATGATAATGCTCTATATCAAAGCGGGCCTAAAATATCGGATTAGATCAAAAACATTGTGCATCAGAACAAAGGCTAACTCGCTGCAAGGTAAGCCAGAAAAATCTTTGACATTTTGTCATGTCACCGGATTGCAGCTTCTGTCATAATAAGCCTTGTTCCTCTATCATGAGGTAAAATCTAAGAAGTGTTTGAGAGAGCCTTGAGCTGCTTGCGTGTCGCTTCCCTTCCTACTGCCTGCTACCTGATGTGTCTCGGAGGCTTGGAAACCATTTTTTCATCAGGTTCATGCAACTCGGCGTAATGAGGAAACAGGGCTTCGGAGAGATGCGCAGATTTAAGAGCAAATTTCAGGAATACCCGTGTGACCCACATATCAAGAGTCAGCAAATTATTGTCCATACCTGTCGGTGGGGCTTTTTGTGGTTCATCGTGAGATCAGGCATGGCTTCCTTAATAGTCTAGAGTGTGCTCCTGAAAGATGAACTTTCTTCATAATGTATCATGAGCTACGTAACCATACCGGATCGTCGAATAACTTGTGTTTTATCAAATTACTTGGAAATTGTAAAGCTCTAAACTACGTCGCTTAGATGTCAGGGTAGAAATTATCTTTACCCTGTATTGGTTTGACATTGGTTTAAATTACTGCAAATATACGAATTTGATTTAAAGTCTTTCATATGATACTTGGTGACGCTTAAGCAGAGACGGCAAACCTTTTTTATATGTTTGCCGATCTCTAAATGTACTAATTTGCTCACGAAAGCCTACATGATACGTGACAATTAGATGATCTGAAATCCCACTACTTGCGTTTGCTGTGACATGAATGTTCCCTCTTTCTTCTTCCGCGTGCTCTGAAAAGGATATGATTTTCTTTCTATTGTGTTTTATTGTCATCATCACGTCATGATTCGACGTTGCTGGGAATCCACACAAGTTCAAGTGCATCAGCGTTGATAAAAAAGTCTTGAATGAAGATCCTTGTGTTTTTCAATCCGGGTCTGTTTTTGCCTTGTTTAGTTTTTTGCGACAACCTTGCCATGAATCACGTGTGATTTTCAAGAGCACAGGTAGCAAGCAGCAGGGGTCTGGCTGCCTCAAATAATCCATGAACTGGTGACAGCTCTAATATTTCGTGCTATGGTTTCTATTCACCTCAACAATCGGGATGATTATTATCTGCCAAGATTTGAATTATATCAGTAAAGTATCCTAGGCATATCTGTTATGTTCTTTTGGCAAATAATAAATTTATGAAGCAGATCCTCAATCAATCGATCAAAGAGCAGCACGACCTTTGTTAAATTGTTATTTTTCAGGTGTCAATACATCTATTTCATTTACATGTTTCTTTTCGACATATCTTTAATGTAGGTCACCGTGTGTACGTCGGTCCATGGAAGCTTCTCTTTTCAAGCTTTTAAATAATACATTTAAAGTCGTTCAGCTGGGACCTTATTCTCCACGTAATATTCTCAGCATAGAGCTGAAGCACCTAGAGCCGGACAAAGAGGTGTTGCCACAGCGACCTACCCGCTCGTTTGGCAGCAATTGTGGGGTAGGAAACGATCGGCGGGGTTGTTGAGCTTACTTTTAACGGGCAGTACTGCTCAGTAGTTAACACCTGGTTAGAATATCCTAGTCGCTCTGCCAGCCAAAAACCAGTACGGGGTGTGTACTCGGCCCGATGTATCTTTAATGCTCAAGTGCTCTCCCGATGAGCTGAGCAAGGGCCCGGGCCCACCGATACATTTGCCTGTTTTATCATTGACATTAATATTTAACCACTGCGACTGCTCAAAGCTGGGTAAATGGATGGTGTGGAGGGCGTCGCAGCCTGAAATGGTGCCGTAATCCGGCCCGAGGATCCCCAGGGATTTAAGGATGAAGGTCAACAACAGTGTGGAAGGCATTTCCACCGCCTGCTTTTTGGGGCAGCTCTCGGTGGGTAAATCTTAGGGGTTGAGGCGAGTACTTGTCGGATTTGTTCTTTTAATCCCGACTGTTTGAATGGAAATCAAATGAGTGGCAAAGCTTGGGCTCTGGGGTGAGGACGGCTCACTGCCTGCTTTAGAGTTTAGTTGTTAAAGCTCGGTTATACAGTGTTGAGAATGAGGATTGTTTGCTGACCTGACAACAAGGCCTTAGCGGCCTGATCTTTACGACTGACTGTGAAGCATGAGCGTTGCCTGTCCCGGATGGAGTGGACCATGTTAGCATCCTGCCGCATGAACCATTTTCGCGGGGTTTGACACCAACACGGGCCCGATTCTTTAGGGAGTCTCTTTGACCCGTTTTTTCTCACACACAAAGATCTATTCATCTTTCACGTGCTACAGTCTGAATGGCCCCATTGGTCGGTGCATGAAAGGCCAGCATGACATTCAGCATGCACATTGCTGGCAATGGCTGACAGCTTTTAGCCCATACCGGAGCCTATTCTTGCCAGTCCTGAAAGCATACTCGTGTCTTGGATGTTAATCCAGTGGAGCAATAACGCAGGCCCAATCTGTGCTGTTGTTTGTCACGTTCAATAAATGGATGTATACTTTAGAAAACAGGTGTTCCGGGCTTTATGGCACGTCTCGGGCACATCTCCGCTTGACGGCTGCCCACTCCGAGACCGGAGATGATCAGGCCCGGGCTTGTAGATCGAAGTATTTACTGACAGTTCCTGGCCGGACCCTGTCCATTCTCGGCACATCTCTGTCTGCCTGGTTACAGCATGCAGCCGTCCTCCGGTGACAAAGGAGACTACCGGCACATGGCTGCCGCTGACACAGGCGACTAGGCATTACCACTTTCTGTGGGCACACAAATTAGCCGCATTGTAGCTGAACACACAGTGATAGGTTAAACACACTTCCTCCACTAGCAGACCTCTGATCCCATATAAAAAATGTTTATGAAGCGAGGGGAGTTCTCATGTCAAGTGTCGCTTTGCATGGATATTATCCCATCTATGTATTTGTGTATTATTAAGTCGGCGCAATAATCCCCAATGCGTCAGGTCGTTTACTCTACTCAACTGCTCGATATTTGAGCAAGATTGAGCAGGATGGATGAGAAAGGATAGAACAGAACGAGGTCATGGTTTACATTGTGCCTGTAATGTAAACATGTTTTATTTCATCTAATTCTGCCTTTATGTGTGTCATTACAGGGCGTAATGTAGCTAGGAATAGTTAAAATGGTGTTAATGATCCTACACGTGTCCTTGTCATATCCCTGCGCTGTCACAAATCTTGAATTCAGGTTTAAATCTCCGACAGAATGTGTCCTTGTGGCCTGTTAAAGAAGGACACATTTACCAGATATGTGTATATGCGTGTGAGGACACCTTTGCAGGAGATATATGTATCTGTACAGGGTATATTATCGCAAATCCTAGCTGGGGAAGATGGAGGAACCATGAGATAATGTCAGCAGAGGTCCTACACGAGGTGTTGCTCGGGCCGCTCAGTGTCCCCGTTCGGTGACATTTATGTGCCATTGTCCACGGAGTCTGGGCCCGGCGCTCTTACCAAATGTCAGGTCTCTTGTTAATGAACTGCTAACTCGATGGATGATGGGTGAAAGCGGCACCCCCCATAAGACATGGTAAAAAATTACACCCATTAAGCAGGAGACCCCAACACCCGACTGGCGCTTAATTAGGCCAGTGTAAAAAGTAACCTGTGGGGAACAATGGCTTACGCACGTTAACAGGCCAGATTCATGCAATCTTAATACTTTCTTAACACTGATTGGGTGAGCTAAGTAACTAAAAGTGCAGCCATCAAGCAATTTGGCTCGAACATATCCATAAAAAGATGACTTGTGAATGATGCAATCCATTAAAATGAGGTGACACACTTGCTCAATTTCATACTACTTTCATACAACAAAATACGTATAGGAAAACATGATTTGAACATGTACACATACTTTATACTTCATCAATAATATTCGGTACAACGGAAATTGTATGATAGGTCGGATAAAATTAAAGCAACCGAGGATATGGTGACATATGAGATGTTTTTCTTACTCAATCTTTTATATTTTAAAGCATCATCTTATTTCGATTAAAGTCTAGAATATATATGAATCTAGATAACAATTGCTCTTATTGATGGTCTAATCATCAGTCATAGGTAGTTTATGGTCCCTTTGAACGTCTTTTCGTTCGTCCGCATCCTAACACAACAGATAAAGCCACATGTTCACTTGATAAAACTCTCATGTAGCTCATGTCAACTGTTCCGGTTGTACGATACACAAAGATCACCAGATTTTCCTGCCTAAAAACGCACGCCTCTGACCGGCCGTGGTAAAACTAATCGTAGAATGTAAGCAAATGAATTAATTATGCATGAAATGTCGCCATTGTTCATTTTGAAGCAAGATGTAGTGCTCGTTTTGAGCAGAGGAATGGATGCCGGCGGAGAGTAGATGGCCATTGTCATGCAGCCGGGAGACTGTCATCCGAGGCCCGGGCACCATAATGGTGGAATCTTGTTGATTCGACTCCACTAAAACACGCCATATTACCTGGTATGGTTGACATTGCAAAGACAATAGCGTCTCCTGTTACTTACAAAGAAGCATCATCTGCCTGGGTTTATGGGTAATAAAATGGACGGTACAAGTCACAAAATGCAAGATGGTGCCTCAGTTAGCCGGTGAACTTTAGGTTTTTTGTGTGTCCCTCCATCTTTGCGGGGGTTATTTGAGAGTGGCGTGTTCTTTTACTTGCCTCCTGCCATATAAAAAGCTGATGAATGACTTGAAACAGGAGCCATATTAGCTGGAGCATTGTTTACGCAGATTCGTCTTGCTCGTGTTCTGCGCGAGGAGGGGACCGTGTCGGAGGCTGCAGCGCTCAGGATGAGAATCACCTGGACTGATTGACATCATGGTCTCATTGCCTCCGTCTGATGGACGAGAATCCGCACCTATTGCTGCTTTAACGCCGGGTACTCTCATCACATTACATCCCATTGAAACTCCTCCCAGTCTGGCTGGTAACCGTTTTGTCCCGAAATAGGTTCACCTTTGTCTGTTTAAAATGAGGTTTTATTTGGTGTAGAATGCCTGGGCTTGTACAGAACTCTGTTTGGTGCGAGGTTTGTGTTAGCCTATGGAATTGTTGTCTGCTGACCTGGGCCCTGGTAGGAAGAGCCTGTCTGGCCTGGGCTCTCCACAATAGCAAATCATTTACCTCATTAGATGGCAAGAAGGAAGGAGAAGACAGGTGTGAGAGATTGCCGAGGTTTGCACACTTTTATACCAATGGCGAGTATCCATCATGAATAGCCCCGGTGCAGTGGTAGAACACTGAGCTCGTCTGGAAGCCACCGAGTGACGGGGCCCGCTCCATCTCCGCCCGGTGTCAGTCTGACAAATGTCCCTCTATGATGCATCTTCCACCACAACTCTGATTTGCAACTCATCCTGTTAATTATACATCCTCTGTGAGACAGATGGACCCGCCGCTGGTGAAATGATAGATACACTACCTACTGGCAGCACAATGGCAGCAACTGTAACTATAGCTGCTACAACACGAGAAGCCGAGGCCGCTGGAGAGTAATTTGCTTCTTTAAATAGTCAGCGAAAGAGTCATTAATATTTAATTGTTTACAAACATATAACTGGACTAGTGCCTTATGTTTAAGGATGCGGAATCAGCAGTTGCAGATGGCTTTTCTAACTGTGCTTTGTTTTAAGATGTTGTACTAGAACGGGAAAGCTCTTAACTCCATAAATAAGCCAAGGACGCTGCTTTTTGGCTGTTGTCTGGAATCCTTTTGCTTCATTTTGAATCTGAAAATGAAGTTGATCTTGGTGGTTGGCTGGCCCCAGCCTTGTCAGGCTACTCTATGGAGAAAGATTAGCCTTCCTTTGAGCTGCTTGATGCATCTGTCCATTAACCGGCGGTGGTTGGATGGATGGGAGTGTGTGGGGACTGGAACAAGGGATCAGGTGCCACAGTCTAGCCACCTTCAGGGGGACAGCTCGGCAGCTAACACCAGAGATGCCCGGCTGTAGTATTACTGGGCAGCAGCAGTCTCCGGCTGACCACTGTAAGCCACCAGAGCTATAAACCATGAGGTGTAGCCTAGCACTGGCTTCACCTGCCACTGGCCGCCCGCTCTAAGGTTTCCTCTGTCCAGCCTCTTCTCTTATGTTTATAGCCTCATTTACTTAAGATGCACCTAAGCTGGCGGGTTTGACGCTAATTCCCAGCCATTTCAAAGGACATGTTACAAAGTTTCAACGACATCCACTCGTGCATACACGAGGCTTGCCTGTAATCATGCAGTAATTGGATAGATTTTTGTCGGTAATTAAGCACGGAATAAAAATCGTGTTCTAGAGGAAAAGTAATTGAAATTAAATTCCAAAATTGATATGAGGAAGGGAGATGTCCATGCCAGGAAGCAAAATCTGCTTCAAAAATATGTAGGTATATCACCACGAGGATATATAATAGACACGACCGGATATCAGCCAAACAAGGTGGGCTTTAGGTAGAATATAGAATTTCCCAGTATTCGGCAAAGCAAAACGACTGGAATTTGTCTTTTTTAGTAGATTAGAATCGGTGAACCTGGACCTAGCTGTAATTTCCTTCACCTAGGGCATGCCTCAAGCATTTGGTGCATATTTAGCGACATAGCTGCTGCTTGGCTCATCGTAGCAGACGCAATGTCATTTCCTTGACTTCTGTCACAGTCAGGAATCAGTGAGGCATATGAACAACTTGCAGAGGAAATTAGGTGGTCATGTGATAGGCTTGGGAGGAAAAATTAGCGATATCATTAGATGGAATCAAGTAATTTGCTTCCTTAGATTAGTATTTTTTAAAAAGTCAACCGGTATAGATGTATCATCCCAATTGTGCATCCCATATAAGGCAGCAGAGAACTTTTAAAAGGTTATAGTCGTCAGTAGTTGACCCTACGTTAAGCTAGCAGGGAGGATATTAAGCCAATAACCTTGGCGGATCTTTAACGTGGGAGAAGTCAGGTGATTTGATATGTGTCTGACTTTTTTCCACCTACCTCGACAGCTTTAACTCATGCAGCAGACGACACCTTTAAATAGACGCCATTTGCTCATGCACGGCAAAGCGAACCTGGTGGCATATTTTGTAGTTTACAAACCGGAGTAAATCCTGTAAATGTGCGTGATAAATCTGAGATTTATTGAACGCTGGTGCGTGTGATGACAAGTCTGTGACCTTGACCGGTCAAATACCGGAGCAAGCAGACTGAGCAGAAGAGCAAACCCAACAAGGTGACTCGCTCATTCTTCACCGTCAAACCGTGAGCAGAGAGTTGATACCGAGGCCGATAATTCAGGCTGATGGTGTCTGCCTTATTCAGATTACTACTTTCTCTGAGGGCTCAGCTTCCTGCTCGTTGATATTATTTACCAACTAACTACAAGACGGGGACGCAGTTAACTGGCGAGGCAGCCGGCAAGAGCCCAAATCAATTGATAGGGATTTGTTGAGATCTCTTTATGGCGATCTACAACAAGTGATCATGTTTGCCAAGCAACTGATCATTGTGAGATGATATGCAAATGTCAATATGATGATAACCGGTGAGATGAGCACAGATAAAGATTGGGTGTCGTTCACTGGAAGAGAGATGCAGCTGGAGACGTTGCTACGTGACCTTTTATTCTGGTATGACCTTAAGCACCGCTGTCTAGTAATTATCTCCTGAAATGGACATACTTCGCTCATCTTCTTTAGCTGAGAGATAAAACAATAGTAAAACGAGCCCTCGATCATCATTTTCCCTCAATTGATGGCAGTTAAAAGATAATTTGTTTAGGTCACAATGCCAATTATTTAGAGGTAACCCACCGAGCGAGAGTATGAAGAATTGGAAAAAGTGTGCCCTCTGAGAAATCAATGTGGTATATACGATGTTAGAGATGTTAGAGAATGGAGAAATAAGCACTTTGAAATGGAGTGGCCCTTAATGAGTGCTCCTCATAGGTGGCCCATTACGTTGTTAGCCGACGACATGTACACTGTTGTGTCGAGCTTGTTAAAGCCTAACAGTGTGGATGACTCACCCTCCCTTCCATCCAATTTCCCTTGTCCTTCAGAGACCCGTCCTGGTTTCCAGGTACGCCAGAAACAGTTAAATCAAACTGCTTTCTTTGGTTTTGGTAAAACCACTCCATCCGTGCAGGCTTTATAGTATTGTACAGTACAGACAACTGTTGCGCGTTACACAAGACAAATAGAGCGGAGGAGCAATACATCACAATTTTACCCTCCTCGTCGTTTATTCTGCGTTTGTCACTTGTTCGAGCCTGTTGTGCAAAGAGATTTTGTCTCGAAATGTTAAGTGCGGTTTCTTTCGTAGCTCAACACATTTCTACCATTCATGTGAACCAATCAAGACATGTAGGATGCGTCTTGGACATGCCTGGCATAAATTTGACATTAAAGCGCTGTGCATCGCCATGATAAAGAACGAAGCACAGTGAATTTCAATTACCATCCGCATGGTAGCGAGCAATTTGATTGATCTCTGGTTTGATGGCTAATACGAGCGAATTTTGGCCCGTCAGAATTTCCCCTCGCAATATTTGCGCGCGGTGTGTAATGCATAACAATGATCTCTAGTATTTGCGATTCAGTTATCATCATCATTGTTTATTGTAGCATCAAGCAGGCGTGTCCATCACGATGCCGGAGCCTGAAGCTGATTACCAAAATGAAAATTGATACGGCTTCCGCGCTGTGTTTATGTTGAGCGTTTATTCTATAAGGCAGAGAAGGAGCTCATTAAAAGCCGCATTGTAATCATTGACCTTGTAACGTCGCCATAGTTATGCATTAATTTGTTGTACATGTTTAAGATGAAAAAGGGCTGAAAGATCGTTCACAGCAACCGCAAGGTTTAGCCGGCGTTTCTGAGCCGGTGCAGAATATCAGTAATGATGCAGGCTACCCACGTGTAATGGGTCTTCCTTTTAGAACCGTAACTCCTTATCTATGCCGGCCCATATTCAATCAATTTTCCTGCACATCATAGAGCTAATGACAATGGCTTTTGTTCATGTAAGCTGACACCGGGTATGGAAAAAAGCGTCAGTCACAGATTGAGGCATGTTAAGTGTTGATGACATTTTAGTATGGTACACTAGGTGTGAAGGCGCTTCCCTCCCCTGTTGGCACTACATTTCATTAGCTCTCTCTTGCTGCGGGTCTCCCGCCCTTGATTTATTGGCGCTGGCACGACACATGGGTGAGTTTCCAAACCCATCTCTTCTTTTAGACCCTGTAGCTGAAAGCGCCGGTACGGGACCTGCTATCCCCACATCACAAGGCCACCGTATTTGAAATTATTAAAAATCACGCCGTTATGCATCGTGGCCATTTTTAAAGCTGATTTACACGCCACATTTCGCCATTTTTATTCATTACTACCGCATTGTAGTGCCGCTTGCACCCAATTTTAAGCCGAGCACCAATTTAAGCAATTGTATACGGTGGGAGATGGGGGGATGACTGTATACAGGGTGAGGGATCGCTGTAACGAGCTTTAACTGTTGCTGTTACTGGCGGGGATGGAGGACGTTCTCCTGCCGCTGTATCTCCCCTCACAGCGTGCATCTTACCCTAATTAACAGTATCCTTAAGGCATGATTTGTGTCCCCACGGGACCGTGCAGCAAGTCGCATCATCCGCTCCCTTTGTCCGGCTAACACCTCAGCAATAATTCGCCGTGACACGCCATCGGACACCGTCCGGCTAAATGATCTATCCGGGCGTGCTTTGTCAGGGGAGTTCATTACGGAAACGCCAGCCCGGAATGGTGTAGATAAATTAAGGCCAAAAAGTGAGATTATAGACCCGTGTCGTCCGCGAGCATAAAACGCGGGCAAATGTCGAGTCCAAGTGCGAGGAGGTTTGGCGAAATTGCCGTCAGAAACAAGCATCATAATCAATATGGTCATATCTCAGGTTTCATGGCGTGTTCTACTCACCTCGGTATCGCTTCTACACGTCACGAGAATAAAGCTGTTATGTGTCCATATGTGGGGAGCGGGAGAGAGCTCCTGTTTAAAACAGCCGTTAGAAAAAGTGGGTAATTACTTGTGAATCAATGGAACTGACACCACACAGGTTTCACATAATGCTCGGGGTTGATGATAAGGGGTATTCGGTAAGGAATTTGATCTGGGGGACGGGTGGGGAATGATGGCGCCCTATCCCCGGCCTTTATCCTCTAACTGCACGAGCTGACCGAGGCGGTCTTACCAGCCTCTCCGGTATCCCCTTAAATCAGATGTTTTCTGACAATTTGAAATTACATTCTGTTGAGTCAAATAAAAGGTCTGTGGAGAGCAACTACATTTTACAATTGTTTCCCTATAGTGGTGGCACTTAGAGGTAGGATGCTTAGATTTATCTTGTAGAAGATGTGCCTTTACAAGGCCTAGCCTATCCTTTGTCTGCTTCTGGCTCTCCCTTAGATGCCTAACAAGTTCTCCAGATTGTTCCTCGAATGTGATGTATTGACAAACTCCGCACATAAACCTTCTTGCCATGAAATTGGTGAGTGTTGTGCCTTTATGCCTGGTCCGGCCGTGTCGCCTGTTTCAGCACCTCATTAAAGATTAAATGCTGGCCGGGCTGACGGTGTCTGTTCTCCCGGGCCTGACCTTAGCGGCTTTAAGCAGTATAATGATGAGCGGTTACATGTTGTTTTGTTTAACAAGAGAGACATAAT
This sequence comes from Armandia brevis, assembly GCA_035585475.1. Classification (NCBI taxonomy): domain Eukaryota; kingdom Metazoa; phylum Annelida; class Polychaeta; family Opheliidae; genus Armandia; species Armandia brevis. The sequence continues at coordinate 106,039 of JAXGGS010033335.1, read as the reverse complement.
AATAGGCGTGTCTACAAACTGTCAAACGTAAAAGGTCGCGCGGCTGACTAGCTAATCATACGTTGTTTAGTAAACGCTTTGATAAAATGTTCAGATATATTTACCTGGCTAATGAAGCGGGTTAAACAAACATTCATTTATCTAAGCTGGCGTGGGGTCAGTTTTTTGGTTATAAAACTGGGAAAAAAATCATTTCCTTTGATACACAAAGGACGGAAGGACTGCTCCACGGGATTGATATTGCATTGCTCAAATTGGATTTGATGGCTTTGTAAATGCTGGGTAAATGCTAGTCACAGCGAGGCCGCGTCCAACATGTAACTCCAATTTTACGTGTGGTCGCCCTTCCATATTGTCACCTGACAATTCGCTTCCTCTAAACTGAGCAAATGAGGCGAATAATCTGTTGTGTATAAACTGACAAATCACTAATTATCGTTGTCAACTTGCAGAAGAGCAGTTGTTCTAGAATGATTACAGCAGGTGCGTGTGTGGAGCACGCGTGCTGCGGGAGAGAGCCGGCCGCCAGCTAGGCCGAGATGATACCGGACAATAAGCAAGTAGTGGTGACTAGACCCGGCCAGGCCGAGCATGTGATTAGAAGCGATCATCAGAGTTGATTGGGGTGGCAGTCATGTAGAAAACAAGCCGAGATTTGATTGTTGAGTAACCCTCATGAATACCAACCCGAGGCAGGTGGCGGCAAACTGCTGGATAATGGTGTTATAGGCAACACCATCCTCCCGCAGTTCTTGTAGCACTGATCTCTCAGCATCTCCTCATCTCGCCAGCTTTGAATTAAACACACACACACACTTCGGTCCCGTAATGAGTTAATGCGTCGATTCGCCAACGTATTTACCAGCTATACTCTTGTGAAGTAAATTCAGCGATTAACATTTGGAAATGATTTGCTGCAATAATTGCGCTTCGTAATTTCGAAAATATTTAGCGTTCTGTTCGAAAGTGGGCGCATCTGACCAGTTAAATCAGTTTAATGAATATCAAGAATTAGAATGCTGATTAAAGTATGTAGACACACAACAAGCTTTTGTCACCACATACATGTAACTGCCCAGATTATCATCTTGGGAAATTCGGTTACAATAAATTTACAAATGTATTCATACTAATATAGCTGTGTTACACTAATGATTGATAAAACCGCTGGCCTACGTAAGCTATTACATGCTGTGTTACATAATGCCCTCTTTTTACTGATTTCTCTTGGTAATTACACCTTCATTATCACTTGAAATTTGGCGCAAATGTTACCATGGAAATGGTATGGTGTAATCTCTTGTAGAGGGACTGATTGTCAGGTGTGTGGCATAGGTGTTTTACTTTGCCGCACGAATACTTGTTTCAGTCTCTAAGCATAGCTGGAAGGCAGCAGTCATGTCAAAGGTACGCTCCTCTTTCTTATAATGCCGCAAAAAACTTCCTATTCTTATTTTGTCTCCTTAAGCGAGAATGAGATAGTCACCAAGAAGTATCAGTTTTCGTGTTCGTTTGAGCGCAGTCACTTTTATCTCCGGGGTTATAAGAAGGAAGCACGCTTTCTGTGTGATTTCTGTTTATTAGAGATTTTTCTTACATGTGTAACAGTGTGCTTATATTGTTTGAAAGCGACCCTGGATCTCAAACATGAAACGATGCAGGAAGAAGCTCGGCTGGTCATTACCATGAAACGTTCTCATCTGTTCTTAAGGAAAAACCCGAATGTGTGCTAGCTCGCTTAAGATCAAGGCTGACATATTGGATCTGTCACCGCAGCGCATGATAAAAACCAGACGGAGACATATTGGTCTAAAGTTTTCCTGGCAGACCGTCATTACAGCTGTCATTTTCCGCACATACCACGCGACGGTGGTAGAGACATAGCCAATCACTATTTGTGATCCTCATAAAATTAGAAGGTGAGGTGCATATTAGGAGGATTGCCGGCAAGATAAAGGGCTTTTCTGATGAGATGGGAAGTCCAATTGGCTGTATTGTCTCCACGCCGTCTCTGTGATGCCTCCTCTGTTAGGTACATCCGCTGCTTTGTCCGCCCGCATCATATATCTTCGCGTTTCCATGGCAATCATACCTGACGAAATATAACCCTCATTTGTTTGTTGAATGGTCGCCTAGAGGATTCTGTGAATTTAAGACGAGTAAAGTTCTGCTCCTGTCTGTATCGTTCAGTCGCAGCCATTGTCTAGCCAACTTAGCTTCAGCTAATATAACAATTTAAAGAAGTTTTTGCTAAGTTTTAATGTGTTTTAACCGGAGGCCGTTCTGAGATATTCCTCATTCTAAATATAATAATCTAAATGGTTTCAATTTTCCTTTTCCAAAACGCTCTGACTGATTGGCGAGCATTATCACTATTATTTGCTGTATGATATATTGTATGATCTGAGGCTTATACCTGGAGTGAGAGTCAAATGTGCTATGACTAATGCGTCGTAATCGTATTACAATTTATTTTGCACTGAGACGGATCATTGCCGCCAAGCACGGACACAAACGCGTTATAATACCTTGACATTTAAGGCGGTGTTGCATGCGTACTTTTGATCATGTTCTAACGATGGATGGTATACTGTTGTTCTGGCGGCAGATGAAAGGGTTGAGTTTTACTGACGTGTAGCATACAGGTAAAGAGAAGCCCCATCTCTACCTGTCGTGCTGACTTGTGACTTTAACTGGCGCGTGTAATACCCCAGGTGTCGGCAGAACGTGCCTATTGTTTTATACCGCTGCTTTCTCACCTGTAGCTCTCCCTGCTCTCCGCATCTCAGCTTGACGGCAGCAGCCTCCCGCCTCGAGGGAAAGCAAAGCGGGTTAACATAAATACACACGCATTCTCCGCGTCGGCAGCGTTTTATACAGACACACCATAATAACTAATATATCCTGTGCCCATTGCTGTGTCAAAGCAAATCTTAAATAGTCACAAGATGTAACATGTATTAGCTCTACATTTCATTCATTGTCCTCGAAATAAAAAACAATCGAGCCTCAGGCTAAATGCAGAATAGAAATACACTTTGAATGCAATAAAAAATGCTGCTTGTGTGTATTTTATATTATACACTTCAGTCAGAATGTGTTTTTCTTGATAAAATGTCATGTGCTCACTCCTATTAGTTGTATTCTGTGATATTTACTCTTCTCTTTAATACATATCGTGTTGCATCATGTTCTAAGCGCCATTTGTAACCTCTTTGTCTAACGATTTAATGTTTTATTTTTACAGGTATGTATGACATTTAAGTTACGGAGATCTGTGAGTACGTTCCTTCTCATTGAGCATATTCGTATATAACAGGACACGCCTTAAAATATCGGGTTCGTCAACTCGTGTATCAATTGCATTCCCTGGTTATCGAGTTTACACAAGAAGTCAAGCTGATGAATATTTATTTGAAACGTCGATGCCACTTCCGCGCTGCTCGGCAAATGAGCATAGATTATTAGTTACAAGCTCTACCTGGATGGGAAAGTCGAAACTTATTAAAGATGGCGTCGATAAAATTTAATCCATGCTCGAGTTACAAGTACTTGATGTGCAAGGAGCCGGCAAACAATATCAATTCTATGGCTCCATGCTACTGCCACGGGCTATTTGTCCGTTGTTTTACCTCGCTGGTATTTTTAACACGATGCATGTGTATATTTGATATGAAGGTTACCCGATTCGTTGGCATTACTAGTTATTATGATCTCCCCTGTTGGCAACCGAATCGGAGACGGATCCGTATCGCTGTAATAAGTGAAAAGAACCTGGCCAATAAGGAGCGGTTTTAGGATCATGTTTCACCGCCTCCTTATTTCCTAACGAACTCTTACTGACCTATTATAACTTGATACCACGTGTAAAATCATGTGATTTGACTTGATTGTCGCTCTCAAGCGTCTACAGAATGCAGCGGCGGCTGTAATTGTGCCTGGAACTACAATAGCCGTGTACCCCTCTCTTCTCAGTGGGCGAGCTTTGTGACGTGGAGCGTCTTTAATGTTACTAATGGCAGGGAAACAGGTGAGGAGCGAGAGCAGCACACCTGTGATTCAGGTGCTAATATGGCTAATTGCTTTCTTGTGGGGATGCTCAACAAAGCTGCTGCATCAGGAACCTACAGTATTTCACGCTGTGTCCGCTCCAAACAGCTCAGGAAAGAAACGCCGGCGGAAGGAACCCGAGTTTCAAAGTTCTTTTCAAAATTGCCTTGTTAACCCGCTCCTGATATCGATATACAAACTGTAATGGGGGGCCGCGGAGATTGAGTCGATGCGATGAAAGATTCGCCGGTCGTATTATTGGGAGACGCAATTAGAGGGTGTAAAAACAATACATCTGCATGCCCCTCTTTGACGTGATATTGACCACGTGAGAGTGGCGCGACCCTCGCGGCCGGATCGATAATAAAACACGGTTTTCACATGTTGCTCCCCGAACTGGCGTGTACCGCCCTGCTTACGTCTTGTCAGCGGCCAAATCAAAAATCAATCCGACTACATTTTGTTCTGACAAGATTGTACAAATACACAGTCGCATGCGCTCTAATTTGAGGCGGCCAGTTTTAGCAATCCGCGGTGTCGGGTTTGTAAAGGGATTTATCATCATGCAGGTATTCTCGCCAATAATAGTACACCTCAGGCTGCTGAGGCAGCTTGTCAGATTATTCGTGTTTTGTCACAAGCTTCTCCCACTAAACTACGAATCGATAGAGTTGTCTAGATAAAGCACGCTTGAATAACTATTACCTTTTCATCACACTCCATTTGAGCTCTTTCCTGCCGCCACGCTAAATTGTCGTCTGCTCAAACGCCGTGTATCTGTTGAGCGTCAGTGTTTTTTTTCTGCCCCTCACTCATAGATTTTACTCGCGAGTTTGCGTCGAAAATTTGGCATCTGAAATTTAATCCCCCCATAAAACGTTGGCGGATGGTAGGAGGAGGAAGAGGTTGTCTGGTTTGTGTGCTATACACACACAAGACGGAGTCTATTCTCTGCCTCACTAATAAGGTGTTAATGATCGGGCATGTATGATGGCACGCTTGTTATCTGTTAGCTTGTCTGCAGGGTTAATCAGTTTAGATGACTCTCCCTCTCTTAACACAGCTATTGCCTTTGTTTGCCCAGCGAGACTCAATTATATTTGATACATTGTCCGGGATGCATAGGCCAAAAACATGGCGGGCGTGGTATTTTGTGCGACTTTGTCTAAGTCAATGTTGGAAGGTTAATGTTAACTTCTTCATTATTTTAGTTCATGCTTGTCAATTAAGCCGAGCTTTCTCCCCGGCTTCGATGGGAGCCTGCCAGTCAAAAAAGATTTCTTTAATCACTAGAGTTGACTTGCAGGCACCGAGATGCTTCGTTCAGACTCCTGCTTGCTTCATGATGCTGCAAGCGGAGTTGTTGTCGGGAGACGTGAAGTGTGTGGACTGCGCGCATGCATCGTCAACGATTAACAAAGATGGAGAAACGAGCATGTTTTACTGCAATCAGAGTTAAGGTTGTTGATCCGACATTAATCAATGCGCCTCAGTATTATGGCGTATTAATCCTGCTCACACTTGAAGGGGATGTGCGTCCCGAGGAGCAAGTCTGTCGTATCGATGCTTATCACCGTTTTAAATAATGGATTCTCGGGCGGGCAGGATGTGAAAGATGAATCACATTTCTCTAATTGCATTTTTTCTAATGAATCTTGACACTTCTCGCATGGGCTCGTGTATGATGAGCTCGACTCCACCGCTCCTCCGCCTCTCCTCCAGTCTGCTAAATTCCCGGCAACCATTGCAGTGCCAACATCGGCAGAGGCATGCCGTTACCTGCTTCAAAATTGTAGCGTTTCTATGGCAACGACAAGGTGGAACTGACATGGGGGCATTTAAGCTCACTCAATAATTTACGAATCATTTTGTAAGTGAAGGTTGAGAGGGAGTGGGTACGTTCCTTGGGGTAAGTAGCCGGCGGGGCTCCTTGCCACCCGTATTTAGTCATGTGCCATCCTCCTCCCCTGTATGTATTCCATCTCAGGCCCCATCACCTGCCTGCAGACCCCGTGCTTAATTGATTCCTGGGTGGGAGTCCATTGTCCCCTCCCTCCAGCGGTCTCGCTCGCCTCCCCCTGAAGCTTCGCATCTCTCCAGTGTGCTGCAGCGTCCTCGACCAAAATAATCCGCGCCATCTTCAGGTGGTTTCAGGCTCTCTATTGTTCTCCTCGGCATCTCCCGCCAATCTGCCTCTCCTTGTGTTAAGGTGATGCAATCATTGATATAATTAGCTGATGAGACTAATCACGATGTTTGTCTTAATAGGATTTAGCAGCTTGGATCGATGATAGATTTGTAGCATTGTTGGATGAACACTACTAAATAGATGGCGTTTGTCGGGCATACAATCGCGTGCATTTATTATTGATTGGTCTTGATAAACACATTTTATAGTGCAGATTACCTTCCAATGCCACAGGTTAATATTTGCATTAAAACATAATAAACCGACGCATTATCTGCCGGCGTTGGCACTCAGAGATGGCAATATTACGGGCGACGCGTGATCAAAGTTTAAAGAGAAAAAGAGCCTATTTATTTTGCACATGAACGGCGCTATTGACAAGTGACAAACCTTTCCTGATTAACGGTCTCGCAGGTGACAAAAGGTTTACACGATCGGTATATGTCATGATAGTAAGGAAAGCTTTCATCGACGTCTTTAATAATGCATGCGGCTGTTTAGTGCTTTGTTTATTCGTTTACACACAATGAGAAACCTGTTCGGGTTTTTTCTCTCTCTCGTCGTGTATTGTCAGGAGAAACTGACTGTGAAAGCCAGCTCGAGGTGGACTAATTTAGCCCGGCTCTCCTTTGTACTCGTCATGGCTTTCTCGTGTTTCAACATTCGCGTATGTCGTCACTAATTTGTCCCCATAGAATTTTTTGAATTAATGGATACGTGTTAATATTTCAATGTTTTAAGTGTGCTACAGCGGGCGATGCTCTTACTACGTCAATGCCTGTTAAACAAGTTGACATGGCTGCCAGATCTCCAGTGATGCTTTGATCTTTGCTTTCCTGCTTTGTTTAATGCGGTGATCATTATAAGTAGTATAATACTTAGCTTGTTTCTCACCAGATGTCAGGATATGCTGGATACTAAGTTACTACTGATATTCTGCGTATAACCGGAGTACGTGATAAAAATGCAGGATGACTCTTGTTTTGCTGCTTTAAGGCTCCACGGGACTCGATCTTTGTTTGATGAAACAACAGAATAAAAAGCAAGAGTGGGCAATGAATCTGGTCAAGTGGTTTGGTTGTCAGCGTTCGTGAGAACAAGCAGCAATCACGTTCCAAAATGTTACCATGTTTACCTTGCAAAAATCGTGCGCTGTTCCATGTGGTTTCAACAATAGTTCATCGAGTCCATCGGTTGCCCCGGTTTACGATGGTATTAATATTTAAAAGGATGGGTACGATTACAATAACAAAATGTATCTCCTTCGGTTTATCGATGTAGCAATGCAGCCTGTGACTTCCCAGCCTCTTTATTTATAAAGTTATTAGAGGTAACCTTGTAAAATAAGAGGAACATCGACGCTCCCATTCCGCCTTTTACTCCTTGTGTAAAATATGTGAGGATCCACCATCCGAAATGAAAACAAGTTTTCATACAAGCAGCTGAGTAAGTTGGACAAAATGTGAGTTGCATTAGGGAAGTGGATGGTTACTTAAAGCATTAGCGTGGTGACAAAGGTAATGGGGCCGGGCTGGTCCCTTGCTCCCTCATCTCTGCCGCACCACTCGGGCTATTGACTCGGAGACAGCCTGCCGAGACCAAATCTCAGCCAGATTTTTGACTCGGGCCTCGCGTTCCACCGAAATGGAAGGGACCGCTAGACCTAATGCATTTCCCATTAATTATATGGGGATGTGAGGCAAATACAGAGTGAGTTCACGTTTATCCGGCTACATTGGGGTGGAGTATTGGTGGCGAGGTGTAGGAATCCTCTCCTAATCTCTCGAGCATGGTTTGTGTGCACAATGACACCCAGCCGCCAGCGCAATTGTTATTTATTACTCTTCGACTAGTTTAAGACATCGGCCATATGTCATTAAATTTGCTCACCACTCAAGCTGGGCCTCGGGTTCCCTCAATGAGAAGACATTTCACTGGAATCTCTATAGTGACGAGAGCAAGTTATTGGTGCTTTCAGGCAGCTCTCAGTTATTGGCTGACACATATAAACTGCGAAGTATTGGTTCCAGCCATGAAATAGAAGCTCGCCTTAGATAGCTTGATTTAATGATCACTTGAATTATCATTACTTTTTGATGCTTTTGACTCTGGTATTAACCGCTATCATTTATCACTTCTCGACGTCTAATGCAGCCCCTCGGATATGATTAGCTCGCTGGGATCCCCTGACACCCGCGTTAAGACATATCCTCCCTTCACTTCCCGACGACCTTGTGTCAAACTCATCGTGATGGCAGCAAATCGGAGAATCACTCTCTCTCGTGACTAGAATCCCTCGCCGCCATTTTTCTCGGCGTCTTTCATTCAACGTCGATCACAGGGCGCGACCCACGAGGTAAATATTAATAAAAAATGTCACGGGAGATGGATACTGGGAGCTGGGAGAGCTGGTGTGAGACTCCCCGCGAGGGAGGCTGTCCATCGAGGGGGAGAGGGGGAGGGGGGGAGGGGTGAGACGCCTGTAAATTAGAGCTATCTGTGATTCGCATGTGAGCGTGTGTCTAGCATGATACCCGCTCTCTGGCAGGCTACACCTTCACATGGTGAGAGTGTTGAAGTGAGAGGGGTGACAGGCGCCCCACCACCCAACTCTCGGCGCTATTGATTATGTTTTATCAGCGGCCAGAAGAAATATGGAAGAGCCTTGATCCTTGTTGTCAGGTGCTAATACTTTTAATGTTAATTGAAAGTAGTGGCGCGGCTTGAGCAGGAGCAATGAAAGGTGGCTAAAGCCTGGCTAAGGCGGAGGATTGGGGTTTTAATAGAACCTTTCTGGCAACCCTAGTCACCCCTTCCTGCTGGCAGTTCCTCCTCATCAACCCTCCAATTGATTAATGCACGGGTAATCTATGGCAGGGAGTAAATACCATCACAAATAACGTTTTCTTTATGCCTTCTTTTACCATTTCTCCTTAAATAATGCAGACCTCGCATCGGCCATCTCATGTATATTTTAAGCCTGTGCCCTGCTCTACACATCCTAAAAAGTGAACCTGATATTTGTTCTCGGTGGATATTCGGATCATCCCCTGCTAGTGGCGCCGCGGAAACAAACGTGAAGATGACAGATTGTTGTATCTGTGGATTTGGAGTGCCAAATCTGTTTTTTCCTACGTGCCCTCGCCTGACAATAATACTTCAGATACACGCCCCGTGCGTGATACGATCACGGGAAAACGGATCCGAATCGGGATAGAGCTTTGTCTCAAGCCCGACAATTGGTAATTCATAACGATTCAGACCTTCCTAATCATTCTCCATTTTGCCGGTACGAGCAGCTATCTGCCGAGTGGGAATTTCTCCTGCCTAATTTCATTGATGACAAAGAATTGCGCCCGTGTCTACAGAGAGTTATCCTTCATCCGAGCATCCAGGTGTCCCCGTCCCAATCCCTCAAATCTGTGCGTCTCCTAGAATTGAAATAATCCTTGCGAGACCCCAACTCCCCGAGCTGATGAGTCGTTTTAATGCTGGTTTAGAGTAGTATCGTAATACTGGAGTGATTCGGGAGAGAAATTAATTCTGACATTTGAACTCGCGATGTTACCGAGAATAGCTCGAGTGGAAAGACCAACCACATTTAGAATTAATGCCACGTAATGCTCCCGTCTTGCATTAAAGTGCGTGGAAAATTGCCTGCACTTTTACAGGGCATTAATAAGCCGCTTTGTTTCAGCAGTAAGCCTTTGTCTCGTGCCTGAGTCGTTAGTTGTTCTGACTCGGCTGCTGGTGTTGGTATAAACTAAGGAGGTTGGTGGTAGAGCAGGTGAGAGGGTTGACCCAGTAATAAATGTGTTATAATGGGTGTTGAAGGGTGGACATGATGTCAGGTAGACGGGGACCTCTCCCCACTCTCCCCCCACACCACCACCTGATGCTCACCAGGGGAGGTACAGCCCCCTTCTGCCCGTGGGTGCTTCTCCCCCGTCTGATCTAAAGCTTTGTTAGTTTAACGCCCATTTTTGGGCAGGAAAACGGCAGGTAATCGATAGTCAAATAGACTGAGGCGGTCGTCGGTGGGCTCTCATCACCTCTCCCAAACATCATCAATGTGTAGGACCGCAGTCAATTTTGCTCGAGTGTAGATCCCCCCGACTCCCTCGGCCAAGCAGTCGGCCTATTGACAATACCGGAGCCCGGTTCCCCTGGGAAAATCACAATTAGGGTCTGATGGAAGATCTTAGGCGGGGCTATAAAATACATACATCACGAGGCCGAGCACCACTCCTCACCGGCGCTCTGCTTGATGGCACCAATCTCCTGCCAAAGAAAATTACTTTTTGAAAAACTGAAGACGGAAATTGCCTTTGCATGGCACTGCATTATTGAGCCATGTATTTTGTGCGGGCAGGGGGAGATATTGGAAGTTTGTGCTCGATATAGAGCATGCATTGCTCTGCCCGGTATCATAAATGTAAACTGGAATTGATCTGGCCAGGAAACTGCTCAATGTTTAGCGGTCTCATGCGCATATTCATTATCACGACAAAATCTGATTTCTGTGGAACACTTGTAATGTATACTTCCATCAGTTGTGCTCTGGTGTATCAGGTTGGCTTATGAAACACAAATTACCATTAAACCGAGACATGTTCTAGTTTTGATATCATCTAATAAGTTAATGAGTTTTGCACATGATTTATAATCATATTAAGTTGCAGATCGTCATGTTTCCATATAATTGGAACCAACTATACTTTCAGATGATAAAAAGTAGGTTGATGTATTCAAAGCTATTTCCTGTAGCAAAGTGGCTTTACGCTTTTGTAATAACATAGGTATGGTTGTAATTGCGTCACTAAGCTATGCTCAGGTGTGTGTTTAAGCTTAACCGGGGCATCTCTTCCTACCCTTAAGGAGAAATAGAAGAACAGAGAACATTACTCGTGGTCCTGAGGGACAACTTAGGAAGATACACGGCTGCTGATGAGCCCATACATGCGATATCTCATACCAGTAGCTGCTTCCTGCCAAATCATTCCTCCCTCTTTTTAAAGCCAGCTGATGGCAGACACCTTAAGCTAGCAACCTGAGAGAGAAGAACATTAGCTCCAAATCCAGGACTATCGATTTTAAAAGATTCCATTCCCCCCGAAAAAGTAGCGTTCGGATATAAAACATGTTTCCTGATGATAAAACCGATTAATCACGCGAAGATGGAGCGACCCGGCAGCCAATTGTTGCGTGTATGTCGAATGTAAACGTTTTTACTCGTAGATGGAGTTTTCTACTTAGTGAGTCGCACGTGAATCTCTAACTGATGCTGCACGAAACATATCATATTTCCAGGGCTCTCAGTGCTCAGGTGTGGCTTATATTCGTCAAAATACCTGGGAATGACACGTGCTATTAGCAATTAAACCACATCCAACATGGTTTAGGAAACTTCCGAAATCAGAAACATTTCATGAACTGATAGTTATAGTTATCATGATATATACATTATTTACCGTGGATATTAATCGTACTAGCATTTGGCGACCGATCTAGGTCATTTAAAAATAAGACGTATGAAACATTTAGACTTTGCGCTTGCATTCCGTTGTATTTTTACAATCAGGTACCTCACATCGCTGTTTCTACACAAGTTCGTTATAGTTAAATCGTGTTGAATTCGGGTGCCATAAGACATTGGCGAAATGTGATCACGCCTACCTTCAGAAAGTGGTTGAATCCAAAGAGGGCGTGGAAAATCATTACAAAGTGGCCGGTGTAAAGTTTGCTTAAGCACACCCGCATCACTTAATTTACCCATAGATTACCATGATTACTTGAGGAGTGAGTGTAAAAATGTCCCGGATACTAAATATATCACGGGTCGAAGTGAGGGGCGAAGAGACCTTTTGCGAGGGGAATTCTTCACCAGGTAATTGAAAGGTGTAGGGCCAGAAATGGCCTGGAGGAAGAGCAATGTCGGCGCGCATTTGTACTTGTATTAATCAATGTTTCCTGTCCCAGGGCGCGCGTATAACTCATCCTCGGCGCTCTCGACGCTCTGGGATACCTCTGCTCTCAGTCCCACACTTTTTAATTAGTTCTTTCATCAGCGACCTGGTCCGAGTTTTTCGCTATAATGACATTGGCGCTTGTACTTGTCTCTACATGAGAAGAGCAGAAAGGCCAAGTGACAGCAACTCTTGTCTCCCGTGCTACTGATGTAATATTTTCAGACACTCTATTGTGTGGGAGACAAGGGGTGTTGATTGCTTATTTTCCCCTTTTACCAGCGCTAAAAATGAGACGGTGGCCGAGGATTGCGTGCTGTGAACCAGGCCAACCTTCAAGAAGAAACGACGCCATTTGTCAAGCTTTCTCACAATGCTTTGATTTAAGACCGACCGAGAACTAAATGAACACATTGGTTTCTCCTACCCCTCTATCACACGACCTCAATTTCAATTTTGAATAACTCCACGCTGATCATGACTAGACTTTCCTGCTTTCCAGTGTTCACATTAAATATAGGCCAGACTCCTCTTATTCTAGATGGAATTTGAAATTGAAAGTTTAATACCATGATGGCAGACATGAAAGGTTTTTGGTGACAAGCTTTAGCTACTAAATAAAGCACGCCCAATCACAACGTGCTCAGTCAGGGGCTTAAACATTATCAGCAAATCTGCCTAGATTTGGTGACAAGTCGGTTTCTTTGTAGAATTAAGGGCCCTGGTCTAATTGTTAGAACGTTACTCTCCTCCAGTTCCCTCGGGGTGGCTGTCGTACACAAACTTTAAGAGCTTTCTCCGACTTGTGCCACTTTGATTCTTATTCCATCTACGTCATGTGCAGATGGTGAAAAAGTGTTGATTCATGGAGTCGCCGGCTTAGCACCTAGAGGCTTGCAGGGAATGCAATAATAGCGTCGGATAATGGTGCCCAGTAGTTGTTGCGAGCCACAATGAAGACAAACGGTCGAGCCTTAAAGGTTTGTACAGGTTGACCATATTCAATAAAAACCGAGATGACAGGGATCCATCTTAATCTGCCGACAAAAATGGCCTTTTCCTTTCTACAGCCTGTCCCCCCTCGCGGAGGTGAATGGGTAAAAAGGCGCCCGCAGTTGTGCCAGACGTAATGGCTCCCAGGATACATTTAAAGGAGAAAGCAAAGGAAATTGCGGGATCAAAGTCTGAAATGAGTGCTATGACTTTAATCCTAATCACATTTCTCGGGCCTGCGGATATTTGTAGATTGTGTATGGAAGTGGGTAGAGCTACTGCTGCCAGCCTGGACAATCTGAGTTGGGGTGACCGAGGCTGTACACCGAGCTGTGGTCACAATGTAGGCAAGTTTCAGCAGTGGGCACTCTCCTCCTTTAGGTGTTAACTTATTATCGCTAATGTGGCAAAAGCCGGGTGATTACGGTGGCGACAGTGAGATGTGATTTATTGTGGGATTGCGGTCATGTTTCCCCTCCCCTCGCCCGCCGTGTGTGATCACCTCTTACACGTTATCAAAGAACGCCAGGCTCGCCCACAATATAAACATCGTCCGCCACCATCTTCGTGTCCAGCTCGGCGAAAATGCCTGTAAATTACAGCGTTAATTAATCACCTCGCCAGAGATACGGGCTTGTCTTAGGGGCTGTACAGGAATGGAACCATTGATCGGGTGTGGTTGTAGTGTGTGTGAGAGAGAGAGCGGGCCGCTTACTTTCTAGTACCCTTACTCGTGTAGCAGGGTGCTAGCGGCTCTATACCACGAGTCTCTCTCTACCTCTCTCTATTGTAATCCTGCACAGACATATGCAGGCCTTGCCCGCTGAATGAGAATCGAGCAGCACCCTGACGAGTAGTGATCATACTCTAGCATCTTAGTGTGAATGCATCAGATTGATCGGCGGGCACCAGCGATGTTCTGGACTTTACCGTACCAAGTACGTATAAACAACGCTTTCTATCGCCCGTAATTGCTTTGTTTTGGTTCCTCGTTTTCGGTTACTGTGTCATGTAGCAGTCGCCCGCCTCATTCGACTTCCTGCATGCAAACGGCTCAGGTTTCTTGTGACCTGTCTTCCGCCGGCCTTGCTCTTGTCTGCTGCTGGTTTTTACTCGAGCAGAAAACGTGTCCGCGCTGTCTCGGGCCTGAGAAGCAATTGGACTCGGTTGTGTGATGCCTGCGAGCTCCTCTGGCATCTGATGAGGATGGCTCCACACCTGGGCCGAGGGTGTACACCCACCTCGCCCATCCATCTTGGCAGGCAGTTACTGCTGGGGGTGCCATGCCGGCCACCTCAGCCTGCAACATCCTGGCCGGCTGGGTGTGCAGAGTCCGGGGGACTGATTGCCGGTGAGAAGCGGGTGACAACTGCGATAAATCCAGCACTGCATCACTGTGACCACTTTCCGTCGTCCCCAGCCTTTAAGCAATCAACTCATCAACAAACTTGTGTCTGCCTGCGTCACGTTAGTTTCCTGGCGACTCGGAGCTCGCCAGATTGTGTCTTGAAACTTGTGGGCTTCCCAAGGCACAGTCATTAACATTTTGCTGGTAGCCTTACTCTGATGTACACAGCCAGAAGAAACTGGTTCCAGACTGCGTGTGGCGGCTCTTAACTTAGGTCTGACATTTAGAACCCACCTTCTCACAGCCATTCTACATCCTGTGTGTTTTAATACGTGCAGAATTACATTTTATGTCTGCTGGTCCTAGTGACACTTGTTGACGCAAGTAGTTTATTTATTGCCACACTCCCCAAAGGGTTTTTCACTTCAGCTTTTGATGTTATTTAGCAATAACCAAATAATCTTAATGGGTTCTGTTGTATTTGTCCCTACACGAATGAGCTTTAGTTGCTTTTATCAAGACATCAACAACTCTCGAGCAGATTGTCGTGAATGTTTCAGAGCTTTTACATATAAGTAAACTAAATCTATGTTGAGTACCCGCGTTACCTTTATGGAAGAAAGGCCTGCAAGAGACAGATGGTTGTGATCAAAGTGAACAGGTTTTTGCTCTTATAGTTATTAGGCTTTACAAGGACATGCTGAGAGCATGGAGATTGGCCATGTCTTCCATATGGTCTCAATTTAACACCATATTTCCTCCAGCACCATGCACCGTGATGGTGTTGTTTCAATTGCGCATTGGTCTCGACGAGGATGAATTATTTCGGGAAGACAACGCCATGACAACTTCATAAAAATGCATTGTTCGAGAAGGTTCCGGCCAAAAATTGGGTAGCAACAGTGCGGAACTTGTAGAGCGCATCATGAATTTGCCGGAAATGAACTGTTAGTCATGGCAGCACTTCCGACAAGTAACATTTCGACAATGTGCAAAGATATCATTTACTGGCGGTGATATGAATGCTTTGGGCATGAATGGTGGCTATGATTGGAAGCAAATTGGATTGAGGGTGAGTGGAGTTGGCTGAGGGATGATTGCTCTTGTCTCAGTGTGACCAGAGCCTCAGCTCCACCTCTCGTGCGCTCTCAACCGTGTGTGATTGCGTGACACTAGTCGATGGTAAAAGCGGCTATCTGAAAGCCGTAAGACGGGGCTAAAACACCGGGCGCCAATCACCAATAGTCAGGTGTAATGGATAGCTTTCATTAAAGAAGCACTAAGCCAGTTCATCAAAGGGTCAGGGGAGCTCACACCGTTGCTTATTACCAGAGGGGGGCTTTCTCTCCAGCCGAGCATCACTCTGTGTTAAAGCCAGCCTGGTGATTACTACTTGTTTATGACAGTATCATCTCACGTCATGCTATCTTAATACCACGTCTGAAGTTTGACCATATCTCGGCGATGCCAGCCTCGATAGTTTTGCTTGTAACTATAGTAACTGTGGTTGATGGCCACACCCTGTTGACCTGTTGTCACATCTTATAGCCCTTTTTGTCATCATCCCTGGTGTCAGATCAGATAAACCTCCTGCTGCTGTAACCAACGTTGTCTTTGATTTATCGTCGGCTCGCGTCAGCCATCTCATAACTGAGCAGTTTATAAATCTGCCCGGGCATCACGTGACACATAGATGTCCCGCAACAGTGATGCTGTGATAAGTGAGGGTGATTTCTCCATGTCTCTGCACAGTTTTTAAAAGTCATAGAGGCCAATTTCCCTTTTGAGCAGCATCTCCTCCCAATCAGATGCTCCAGCCTTCCTCTAGAGTTTAGTTTATGCTGTCTCGGTGCCCTCGGGAGAAAGAACCTCTGCTCGCCTGCCATCTCCGCAGCAAACTAACTCATACGCCCGCCCGGACACCGTGAACCGATTCCGATTATGTTGGCGCTCGTAAATTGATGATAGTTAGTTCTCATCGAGGCACAATCCGAGCCATCAAACACGAGCTGCTCCCCATCACGGCTGACCTGGCAATTACAAAAAGAATACACGCTGGACCTTTATGTGCCTTGCAGAGGACACAAAACACCATGTTATGTCCAATTTGATGGCAGATTGTATGGATTGGTGGTGAAAGCGAATATCACCGTCATCATTGAATGTCCTGTTTTATGAGCGGCTGTCTGAAAGCAAGCATAAGACCCGGCCACAACAGGGCATTACAGGGCATGAAATATGCGACCCCTGTCATAGGAGCTTTGAGAAATGACTCGGTATTGTCCGAAATATTCACAAATATTCTGCCACGCTGTGCTAGAGTTGAGTGGAAGTCCGGCACAGGTTTTATATTTATTGAGTAGGTTTATTGTTGGTAGGGTTTACAGTGTTCTGATCCGCTCGGTTTGACGCTAGTGTCGGGGTTAATGAACACTACGCTAACCTTGGGTATCAACTCTCAAGGTTTTAGTGTTAGAATGCACAATTCCAGCGCAACAATAACTCATTTTAGCTTGGCTTGGCCCAAGGCCCGCGCTTATACTCGCTCGCCTGATCCCTTCACCTAAGAGATAAATGCTGAGAGTTTGAGAGACTGGCGACTTGATTCATGTGACAATATGGCGTGGGGCCACTCACCATAAATTGCCTTTGTCTCATGGAATTTGTCTGGGGCACGAGGAAGTGCCATATCTGGTGGTGGTCAGGGAACGTGCGCCGGGGCTTCAGGGAGAGGGGGAGGGAAACCAGGACAACAAGGGGAAGGTTGGCCCATAAACGTGCAATCACTGTGGACCGGAGGCAGAGCACAGAGCCGATGGCCGGGATCTCATGAAAGTTTAATCGCTTCAGCTGAGTCTGCCAAGAGAGGCATAAGGGACGCTAGTCAGGGTGCGTCAGTGTGGGGGGTCAGCCCGAGCATCAGGCGATCCTACCAGTGTCAGCTCCGCCAAACGCTCGCGCATGCCTCACTGAATGCTACATAGTTGCAAATTGGTGTGTGGCCTCCTCGGACGGGCGCTGAGCAGATTGTGGTACTCGGTAGGCGGTGGTGCGGTGGGAGGTTCCGCTGATTCATCATTACTCGAGCCGGCCCCGCCACAAATCCCCCCGGAAACATTCATAAATACCACTACATCGGTCCCGGTGTACGCACTGTTTGCCTATTGACGTTAAGTGAAATCATATCATCACAAGATGATTGCTATCGCCGGCTGGAAAATTGCTCGCTATGCCATCGTGCCCGATGTGTCCCATGAACTGGTATAATACCCTCTTCATTGTCCGTAATAGGGTTTTTGTGTGCCGGTATCTACCCCCTCGTGGACTGCTTATAAATATGAGCATTCACCTAACCGCGTGCCATACATCACCGGCGGCTCAACTTTTGAAAGTTGTGGGTGATTTACGCCACACAGATAATCATTAGGCACAGTTATTGTTGACATTTTGCCCAGGGATACTGGCGAAGCTAATGCTTGTCGTGAAATTAGCAAATGGACAAAGAGAGAAGCATCTGTTCTACTTTGTATTCCACTCGGACCAAAAAAGGCGATACCCGGCAGATAAATGCTGGCAAGAGCCGAGCTACTTTAAGGCTTTAGCCCACCTATAACTTACCTCCATCTTCCCCTGCTTTATCCTAAAATAATCTTCATGCCAGGGAGCAGAAACTGCAGTAGATCATCGGGACAAGAGCCATAAGGCTGGTGCTTTAATGAAGTGCCTCTATAATAATAATGTAATGTATTCAAGAAGACCATCATGGGTTGCCCGGTGGAACATGATTTATGAAAGAAGCGTGGATTATTCTTAGTCACATCTCCACCCTCCCGAGTAGCTAGTGGGTTATCATTGCTCGGCTGCTGCAGCTGAGCCACATAAAACCACCTGAAGATAATGAACAAAAAGTAACACACAGCAGATAATGTGAACTCGGCTCCGACGGAGAGGAAATGAAGAAGATTGCATGTTAAGAGCCATATTCCATTAATTTGCAAAAATATGAACGATTAACAGACAAGAACAAGTTATCTAGGTCAAGTGATTAATATCGGTATTTTTTCAATCTAAATGCTGAGAATGCGATCATGGAAATTGGAGGCATATTTTGTGAAATGTGACTAACAGACTGATAGTCTTCTACAGATATGGTAGAAGACTTTATATTTTGTCAAACTGATTGTTCCATCTTGAAGATCTCGTTGTCTTGTCACCGACCCCAGTTGCAGCACATCTGGGACTGTGAGTCGTGCTGATGTATTTTTAAGGAGGCTGCCAGTAGCAGGCCTTGCTAAGACAGGTTTATAGCTTTTAAGATATAGTTTGAAACGCTATCCTGTCGTCCTGCCTGTTCTATGTTTGTTGTTAGCCGGCTGCTGTCATTCCTTCAGGTGGGCGGCGTGCTGGCGCTATACAAATTTAATGTGATGTCCTTCTCTGATGCTGCTCAGAGGCGAGCGCCTCATAGATAAGTTACCGCCGCACGAGTCGCCAAGATTAAAGAGGAAGAGTCGGGCCGTCGGGGACGTCGCACATTTCTTTTAATTTACCTCCTTTAAACACATTTGCGCACATCACCGCAAATATTCGCCGAGAAATAATGCCAGGGTTCATCAGGAAGGACGTCAAGAGGCACGAAAAGCTGAGTGCGCCTCGCAGCTACCTTATTCCAGGCGAGCCTTGCCTCCTCTCGCACATTGCTTACCCCCCAGGCCGATCGGTCCGCTGGTCCCCCCTGGCCCCTCGCCTCTGTTGACAATCCCTGCAGCCGCCCCGCTGGTCCCTCAGCCCTTTGTCCTCGGGCGGGGGCTTATGCTCATCATGTACCGGCCTCATTTCCGCACTGCTTTGTGAGACCAATCCTCACTCGCAGAGCAATGAGGAAATTCACAGATTAGGCTTATGTAGTTCTGATACTAATGCCAAATATTGCCCCGCGCGGCCCCATCGGGTTTTCTTCTAATATCAGATGGCAGAGGCACATTGCAAATTTCTTATTAAATAAAGTGGAATTGATATTCCGAAGTTAGAAGTTGCTTTATTGGGAATGCATGAGACGGCTTAGCGTTCGTGCGCCAGAAGGCCTACTCCATTTCCAAGTCCCGCGGGCACGGCAAAGTGTCCATCGGGATTAATTCTAGTCAAAACAAAGAGTAGCTAAAGTAACATCCTCCTCTCGCTCCTTACGCAGACATAGATTGGAAGAAAATAGTCAGGCCGGGCTCATAGATCGTCATAGGAGAAGCGGGTCAGGTGCTATATTCCCTGATGTATGGGCCGGAGCAAGCACATAAACCTCTAATTCATGGTGTTTGAATTTTTGTGCTTTACGAGTGTGATTTACATAATTTAAGGATATGCATGTATGCAGATGGCTGAGGTTGCGGAGCTTCAGATTAGATTGATTAGATGTATCACGGCTATGTTTATTTACTACTAGCATCCCACAAGGAGGATATAAAAAAGGATGTTGGCCTCCATCTTAAGAACGTTAGTGGGGAATGGAAGCAGGGGGACGCTAGTATGTACATGTTTATGGCACTGCCCCCAAGTGACTGCCAAGTTTAGCATTTTGGTATAATGTCTGCCGGGTTTTCAGGCGCGGATTTATGACAAATGCTGTCATTACTTACCAACCGAGTGTAGCACCGCCGGAATAGAAGGCTCGTGGGCATTCGCTCCAAAAACACAGTCATCTTTCATCCCTTTGAACCTGCTTAGCGAGGCTAGATGGTCATATTTCACCTGGGAAGCTTGTTCAAGTAGGAGACAAGCTGTTTTTCATGAGACTCAGTCGCGTCACTGATTGGAATTTAGAGGTGACAAAAAGTGACATTTGGTGAATTAATGTGGCTGGTGTGAGCGAGAGGAAGTGGACTAGCTGGAGCTGGTGCCAGTCGGGTCTCTCACCAAGATGATTTACCGGGTGACATGACACCCGCTCGCCAACCTCAAATCTACTTGTAAATCTAACAAATGGTCACTGGGTTTTTAGCCCGTCACATAACTAGAGAAGGTAATCCCCAGCGGGATGATAACCTGTGACTTGTTGTCGGCTTGCTGGTGTCTCCTGCCCGAGGCTGGCCCACCATTGATAGGCGGGCACAATTTACAACTTACTGCATATTGCTTTGTACCAAACAGTCCTAGTTTTAAGAAGATACAACTCATTCATTAAGTCAGATCTTATTGAAGCTCATCTCACCAACGCTTGTCTTTTTGCTACGTGTGTTTTTTGTGATGAGTCCAATTCCAATTTACTGTAGAGTGAGAACAGCTGAGGTTGTCACGAAGAATAAGATTCACCCAGAAACGCTAGTGAAAAGCAAATCCATGATAAATCTACTAATTTAAAGTTGGTATCGAATATGTTTATGATTCATAGGGGATGGTCATGGACTAATATTTCCAATATTACGATAACAACATTTTCAACTTGTTATTTAAGAACAACACTATGCTTCCTTTCTGTAGTGAACACACAATGGCCAGATGGAGCAGGTAAGAACAGCGCTACAGTCTAAGAAATCACCACCGCTAACTGCTTACATAATGGTCTCATGGCCATTAGTTTGTGTTTCTAGTCACATAGCTAGACAATTTTAAGGGTAAAAATTGGTTTTAGGCTTGGTGATGGGTTGCTGTACACACACTTGGTGAGAGTATAATAGGAAGGAGTAGCTGGTGTGATGTGATTAAATTACTGATGATTTTCAGCTTGATCAGCCTTATTGGGAGTTTGCTGTTGATCTGGGTGTAATGGCATCATGATGTAGGCCCTAACTGTTAGATGTTCCAATCATAGCTGGATTTTCTCCCAGCAGTTTTGCCTCGCTCGCCATCAACATTCCACTTATCATCCTTAATGGTGTCTGCTGCATGTGCAACATCCTTAAAGAGATTGTAAAATCTGGCAATCACTTTAAATAACGGCGGCCTCGGTGTGTTATTAAAGTCTGTATTTCTAATCCACAGACGTAGATGTGCTACGCTATATTCAAATCATGATAATCTTATCATTTATTAAGACAGATTCTAAAATATGTATTTATTACTAAGGTTTCTCTTTTATGTTCTTTCAGATGAACCGTCCAATACAAGTGAAGCCTGCAGACAGTGAAAGTCGAGCTGGTAAGTATTTTTTATGTGAATTTCCTTCTGCCCACACTGGAGACGTCTGGTCTGCAGATTTAAAAAACATATTTTATCTGAAATGGTTCAAAGCAAAATGTTATTATGCTAATTTCTCTTTGTTTTCTCAACACCATGCATATATTGGGACCGGCTGTGTTCTTCTTTAAATCGCATTGGCAGCGTGAAAGAGGCCCCCTTAGCTCGGCAGCTCAAATGTCACCGATTTCAAACAGCCTATACAACTGTCAATTTTTGGATCTATTTTAATGTACTGTCTGCGCTGATATATTTGTACATGTACATATATGTCCACACATATGGTATCATACATTACAATTACTTCTGGTCTCTCAGTAATTGGCAAAACATACGGGAAATTGGTTTATTTCACCACAGATATTACCTGCGTCTGCAGCCATCTATTTCATTTTTTGATTTTAAACTGTGGTATTAACCGTCCAATATGTGGGCCATGTGCTGCAACAAAAGAGACCATTGCCTGCGTTATCCAATTAAAGTAACAACCTTAAAGGTTAACGAGAAATTTTGCCGCCATAAAGATATTGTGTGTAACACCTCGGCGGACGGTTTGACTGCCGGGATGGGCGAGCTGCGGACGTCTTCTTCCTGAGGACACCTCACTCGCCCAGGAAGACACAGGACACAGCGCAGCCTTAAGTCACTCGCCTCCTTCAAAGCGGCGAGAAAAACACCAAAGATTTTCTAATCTTCCTCCACCTAACAAGCGCAGACTTGCATAAATAATTTGTGTGGAGTTAGCTATGAAAAACTCGGCGGAGATTGTTTGGCAAGTCCTTCGCTTTTCTTGTGTCACAATATATTGTGTCGGGCTTTGCCCTCCATGAAAATGAATGATCATAGACTAAGTCTACCCTGGCATTCATTCTCATTACAGACCACATAAACACAATCTACATGTTGAAAGTGCTAAATGGTGCCCCCATTCGTTTTCATTTACTTTTCATTGGACAGAAAACATAGCCATCTGTCTCTGCATGCAACCATTTTGATGACACTTAGTCGTTATACAATGCATGGGTTTTTTCCCTTGGTCACTATTGTTTTTACTTGACATGGCCTCTCTGTTTTCACCTGAATGAAGCGGGTATGTTGGAAATGCCATTCCTAACTCTCGAGGTCGAGCCCAAACATGATTTCTGGCCTCGTCATTCCTTCATCTTCTATTCGAGCTTCATTTGAGCCAATATGTGTTGGTGAATTGGATGAAAGGTTCCCTTCCACTAGAATAGATTGTATGAATGATTTTTATGTATCAGAGAGTAACTTTGATTTCTGGTAGAGTTATACGTAAATAAACAGAAAGGAATGTACGAGACGCGACTTATTGTTGATTAATTAGGATTACTATCACGCCATGAGGTACTTCTATATATAATGAGCAGTAAGCTGGTGGTGCCCCCTACTTGTATGTGTAGTTTATTAATATTGTAGCACAGAACCAAGGGGCGTGTACGGGAGAGAGCGTGCCTGCTGCAGCAGCAGGGACCAGTGCTTAATTCTGTCTCCAGGGAACTAATTATTATCACACCCCCTGCAGACTTGTAACTATCTGTTGCTGAATTGTGCTCCTCGCTGGTGAGATGCTGCCACTGTTGGACGCACAATTGTTTGGCTTGCACCAGGATTGCATTGACCTTTCGCGAACTACAACATTTGGAGTAGCCTTTAAATTTTGAGTGCGTCTAGGGCAAAATTTGGAGAACAAAGAGTAGGGTTTCCTGTTTCACAATGTACTTCTTCCCCGAAAGTCAGGTTACCACGAACGCGCATAATGGCTAGAATTGATGCTATTTATAGCCAGAGTTTTTCCATTGTGTACACTTTAACCGGTGCTATTTATAAGGCTTCCTCTCCTTCAATATTTCTTCAGCAGCTTATTGAGCACGTGATATACAGGCTTCCCGATAATGTAACGTCATTATGTGAGTAATGACTGCCGTCATTGATGAGTATATTGATCTAGCTTACAGTATAAAATATTAACGCCCAGATTAAGTGGTGTGCATTGCAGAGTCTATGATTTTGGCGCAGACGTTTGGCATCTGTCGATGGCTGGGCCACTTCAAAGACGGGCCAGGGCCTCCCTAATTAACTATTGCCCATTTGTACAGTTCGCATGTGATTGATTCGTTGAAAAATACTCGTTGGAATTCCGCCACGAGACCCCGAGGAAAAAGGTCGTGTTTTTAAATGCAAATGCTAAATTAGATGTGTCAATTAAGTGAATTATCTGAGGATGGGGGTACGTCTAACAGTTGTGGGTGATCGCGGTGTGTTATCGCTGATAGGAAGTGTGGCGTTCTAGCTGCTCAATACTAACACTGATTACCTCAAATCCCGTATAGGTAACAAGCGATTCACTTCGATTCGGGGAGAAATGTCAATGCTGAAACCAAGGGTGAAAAGCATTACACCATGTCAGCTTTACTACGTATTGCATTACTGCTGCATCAAAACCCAGCAACATTAATCACCGGGCTCGCTTAAAATGGGACATTACACCCGCCATTGTCTAAGTTCATCAGTTTAATGCCCTTTTGACCTCAGCAGGATCTTGTCAACTCCACATAATCATGATTTATGGGCGCCCCAAGTCCCCCGTCGTTCCCTTGTCCTCGTTCTTAATCATCTGACTCATTCTCCAAAATACAAGGTGCCCGCTCGACGCGTTTTCAATCCACGAATTATTACCGATGAAAATCAATGGGAGTTAAAATTGGCTGGAGGCGATCGTTTGGTGGCTTGGCGGTGTTCCTTGGTGCTGATGGTCAAAGAGCTGAATGAGATGCTCTATCATAAAACCGAGATGACTGTGGCACACAGCGACGAGTTGAATTCACACGCAAACTGTAAATATTTCATGCAGTTCTAAATGCACTGTCTAACAACGCTGTAACATATGGTGTCGCTGACTCAACACCCGTCTAAGCCTTCCGAGAAGGCGCTTCAAGTAGTGAATTTTGCAAAAGTAGTATAGTAATAAAACTGTCATTATACACTGCTACTTCTAGGAAAACACATGTACGTGCACTGAAGCAGGAAATCTGCCGGATAATCGATACGAAGGCAGATGAGTTTCTGTATGACCCGGTTATAATTTGGAGCGAGACAAGTCTGTCTCTATTGAGTGGGTGCATCATAGCTTAACTGTGAATTGACGCGTACTCTGCAACCGATATGGAAAAAATAGCCGACACCTCCTTTCCCTTTTTATCATGTAGCTTATCGCGCACGAGGATGATGTTTAATATTACATCGGTTAGATATGTATGTTTATGGTCGTCTCTACCATTAACGGACAGGTGTAAATACGCGATATAAACCTAGCAATGGGCTGGTTTTATTGATAGACACAGATATAAATTCTCTGCCCCGTATTGCAGATTGGCTGTGACCATGCAGGTGCTTGGAATAAATCCAATGTCATCTAATAGATTGTCGGCACCGAGGGACGCAGGCAGCTTTTTTATATTTGTATGTGCATCCAGTAGCAGCAATTATTTGCGAACAATATCACAAAAGTACATGTAAAATACTATCATCCATCATGGGGGCCTGATCCATGAAAGGATTGTATTCCATTCATCGTGCGCGAGCATTGTAATATTTACAATTTGTATTTTAGTGCGTCCGCGTGACAGAAATATCAATACTTTCAAATTAGGATAAAAGGATGAAATATTGATATACAACCCTCCATATTATATTTATCTTGCATCTTAGTGGGGGTTCAAATCCTTCATGATGGCTTTTTATAGTATTATACGCGTATCAGATGGATTCGGTTGTGAGTCTGCACCGCTCACGAAGATCAAAATTGCCTATTTTGTGTTGGCAGATTGGATTCTTTGTTGAAGCAGTTCTAGGAGTGGCTTGCGAGTTGACTTTCTGCCTGCTCTTGTACTTTGATCAGGAACTGATACTGAGGCAGTCTGTGACAGGTTATCAATAAGCCGGTGAAATAATAGTGTACGCTAATAGTTAAGGTTTCTTAGGGCCGGCATCGGTGTTGATTCCATTCTATTCAATCTGGGCACTTTCAATATTGCTGCCCGATCCAATTTGGAACGATTTAGGGAGCCAAGGTTGATAGATCTCTCAATTCCTGGCGGAGGCTAACACTGTTTCACCAGCCGATTCAATAAAACTCCGATGTGAAAACTTGAGATTATTAGAGCTGCTCGCTTATTGCAGCTTATTCTTGATTTTTCTCGCCATCGTCCCGAATGAGTTCTCATCAGTGCGAGCTCACTCGCGCCTGTTTGCCGAGTGTTTTAAGATCCAGGGCTTTTTTCTAAATGTTAGAATGGGAGTTTTAATGAGGTGCGAGTCTATAGAGGCTGATTTCCGAACGTGCCCCCCATGTCAACTATAAAATAATTCATCCTTCGAACTGGATTCTATTTAGATAATGTACTGTACGATGAATCTGCGAAAGATCACGTGCGTGCAAAATGCGACTAGGCCAGACAACGCGGAATGTCTCAGACTATTTTATTATAGTAAACTTACACAAACGAGTCGAGACTAGAAATAGGAGCTCTAGAGAGCGACTAAAGAAGGTTGAGACTGACAGCCGAAAGAGAGCAAGTTTTATCACCGATTTCCTGGGACTTTTTTATCTGACAGTATAAATTGAGTGTCGGCTGCTTGTAAGTCACTAGAAAAGTCGACTGCTTATTGATCCCAATAGGAATTCGTATGTTGGCACGATATAAATATCCGTGGACTTTGTTCCTGGAAGTTTGGGCCCCGAGTTGCACATGCTCTTTGTTGTTGTCAAGATAAATACAATTTATGTTGATAGGAAACTGTATTTAATCGTGTTGCTTAAGTCGCGGCTTACGGCAGCCGTCCCAGAAAATATAAATATTGGAGGTGTCAGTTTCTCAAACAAGGAAATGTCGCCGGGTAGTGGGGGATGGCCCACGCACTGCAAAACGTTTGTGTGCGATAAATATTTTCATTAATTATTAACAGCGCGGTCAATGTTAGAGTAATATTTACACAAAGGGGATTAGGCCTAAAGGCCTTGTTGATCAATTTGCAACATGCGAACTATGGATATAATCCCTATTTAGCTTAATACGAGAGGGGATGGAGAGCCATTGAGAGGAATGAGAGCCAGGTAGAGGTAGAGGGGAGTGGGAATTGATGACCACTGACATGCTGATATTTACAGCGATAGCTGATGAGACCATTACGTTAATAAAGGGTTACGGGAGCTACGGTACTTTGAAGTGGCGTTTGCCCCGTTAGTCCGGAACAGCGGGGGCCACACCTGCGCCTTGCAGCCAATCACAGAGGAGGGTCCGCTGACTGTGACCCGGCAGGTGGCCATGTTTAAACTTTGACGGGTTGTCAAGGTGATGTCTCTCCGGCACAGGTCCGTCAACTAAGCCCGATCATGTCTGGTGTTTACCCAGCACAAGCTAGCCACCGTCGATCCGCCTCTTAAGCCCTGCCATGCTGTTAACGAGGTGTGAAACGAGCTTACCTGTGCGTCCCAGTGGCTACCTGTGTTTTAGATAAGCGCCATGAATAGGGGAGCTCACCCTTGGCGACCGCACGGGGTGCTGATTATTTAAGGATGGGCAAACATGGATTCAGAGCTGATAGACACATCAAAGCATATGCGGCTCGGTATGAATTCGGCGTCGCCGGTGTATCACATTTCTCAATAAAGGTTATGAAATATTCACCAAATCGCGAGCTGTGTTTGTCCGGTTACAGGGACCGCGATTCTGACATGACCAGCATCAGTCAGACATCGATCTGCCAGTGCCCATTATATGTATTGAACGCTAAGTAAATTTTCTTGCTGACGGAGTTCAATATTTGTCCTGGTCCCTACGCTCCGTCTTGGTGTTATGATTGCAAATTATTGTGTATGGCTTTATTTTCGCACCTATAACCTATTGAACTGGCGTCTATTATAACCACGGCAGCTAGCAGCAAGTCGGTGTAACAATAAGCATTAAACATGTATTAAATTCCCGTTACAATACCATGGAAATTATAGTATCTTTGAAAAAAAGCCCATTAGCTGATGGCTCGGCGCTATTTATTGAAACATTGCCAGAACCAAATTTGTCTGTTCGATACATTTGTTTGCCTTTCCTTTAATATGCATGTTGTGTTTATGCCATGTCGATTTTTGTTCGCAATTTTCAAGGATACTGCCTGCATCATTACCTCCGCGGGCTGAGCATTTATTCATTTAATTCAAGCACCTAGTACTTTGAGCATATGGATAGTACATTAATGCTAGAATAATGAAAGCAGGCGAATTGTTAATGCGAATTCACAAGCCATAAATCATGTTGATAAGATTATTGTTTTGTCAGATGATAGTTTTATTGCATAACACCATAATCGCCGAGATTCATATCAAATCTCTATGGCAGCGATAAATCTCATAAAACGAGCGTTTTCAGACTCGATGTGACCAAGCTCAGTTATTGCCATCTTAAACCCACCTAGAACAATAGTGATGTGATTAATTGCAGATGAAAGATGAAGCGTGATATGACGCCAGGAAGCCTCTACGCTGTGATCTCGGTGCTCGCTAATGTCTTATGTCATCGTTATTGTGACGGTGATTTTAACTGAGGTAATAAGCGAGCGCCTGCCACAGGTGTGCGCCAGTCCAGGTGATGGAGCAACAATACCTGACAATAACCACGTTACCTGATAAACTAACGCCGCCATAGCCCGCCTTGATTTATCATTACCGCCTCAGTGACATATGTGTTGTCATACATTAGCCGCGGTTATCCCGCATTTATCACCACGGGGTGGCTCTCCGTGCTCTATTGTCTCCGCAGGAAGTGTGGCGGTGGACAAAGGCTACTGGGAGCAACTGGAGAACCGCCGAGTCTGCTGTCTCTTCCTGGCTTCTCGGCAAATTAGCAACCATTCCTGTGATGTTGCTAGGCAGCGACCCTCCGGTCTTCATTGTACGCCCAAGTGCAATTATGATAGACTGAAGGCCATTGAAATGGTCACGACCTTGTCTAAGTTACATACTGTGATAATAGGTGCTAAACAAAACTAGTTAGATCCTATTAAAACTTATTAAATCAAAATGACAAAGGTAAACAAAGACCTGGTATGGCCGTGATTTCTTGTCATGGCCGCTAATGAAGCCTTGGGAGGAAGGAGATGAATGCCGGCCTTGACAAAGCCCCGCGCCCAGGGTAACAAAGAGGGTCGGGGGCTGTGTGCGCCCCTCTCCTGACACTAGACCCAGCCCACCGCCTTTCACCGGCACATGCCCGGCACACGCCGCCCTCTTTGTGTGTACACATTGTCCCCCTCTCCCCTGCGCTGATTGGCCGCCAGCCCGGCAGCCTGCACATGGAAGCTGCTTTCCCACATTAATATTAATGCTGTGTGAAAGACAGAGAATCAGATAAACAGAGTGAGGCAATCACTACAGAGAAGAGAGAGTAGAGACACAGGCTGACATAGTACCACTGTTTGGAATCTATCCGTCCACTGTACATATTCCCAACGGAGCACTTGTTTTTCTACATTCGGAACACTACACGAAACGGAGATGAAAATGGTTGGAGGTGAGTGTTGTTGGTCTTATCCTGCGATTCTGCGGCCTTCAATATGCTCGCTTGGTTCGGTGTCTGGCCGGGGAGAGCGGTGTGTGGCTCGGCCCCTCTGACTGCTGCTGCTGCACGTTGTCTGCTGCAGCTCCCCATGTTTTGGCACCGATTACCGGGAAGTGTTCCCGGCGTCTCCCCGGCAAGGCTGCCGTCATTGACAGCATCTCTCCGGGTCAAGTTAACGTTTGTGAGAGGGGATTATACCGTGCAGATTAGTGTAATACCGGTTGGTGATGATACCGGTACACCGCCGTGCGGCATGCTGCTCGCAGACACAGATTAAACTAGGCCGGGTTTGGAACAACGTAGTTACAGTCAGTAAGCCCGGTTGACCCGGTGCCCTGTGGTGAGCAAAGCCCAGCCATCTGCCGTGATATGATGTGTATTCGGGGCAGTGAGTTGGCTGGGTTTTCCTGACATCTCAGGGCCGAGAGAATACAGTAGGCCCTTCTAGAGAGCAGACAGTAGCTAACAGTAGCCACAGTGACAGTGCCAGGAAATGTATACAGAGATATCAGGCGGGGTTTGTTTATTAGCCGCGTATTATCAGGTTAACCGCTGATGTATGATGGTACAGGGTAGCTAATTCCAGGCTAGACCCTGCACCGAGTTACACCAGGGAGTTGCCGATGCCCGACTATGGTTATTAGATGGGGCCGCCGTGTCATAATAACCGATAGGGCCTGCTTTGTGAGCATGAAAATTGCTTATTATTCTGGCCCGTCCATATTCTTGGGAGGGCACGCTTGTGAAAGCCCGGGTTTTAATACACTGCTCTCTATTAAATGAATCACTTGGCATATCAGGCCTGTGCAAGCAGCTGGGATGAAGAGGCTTAGAAGAAAAATGGACAAAAAGCTTGATCTATGGGCCTCCCCGTGAGCTCGGGCGGGCATTAATCTTAAACCAGTTGTGTGCCGCTGATGTGTCATAAATTCTCGGATTGGGGAAGGAATCTGGGCAAATGCCTCGCACACGTGCCCAGGGCTCCCCCCTCTCTCCTACTCCCCGGGCAGGTCACCCCCCGGCCCCGGCCGTCTTAGACTTGGCACCCTCTGGCAGAGGCCTCCTGATCAGCATGCACTGCATGTCCGGCAGACGGCTAATGTAATCTCCAGCCACATAATAATCTGACGATCATGCCAGATAGATAAAGAAAAGTGCCTCGCCGTCTCACTCTTAGCCGCATGAATTATGCATTCGGTGAAAATGTGGGGGCATTAGAGGATTTAATAATTACACGGGGATGAGGGGGGAGAAGGTGGCTTTATGTAGCTAATCTGACAAGGTGCTGCCTCATCTCACATCGCCGGGCTCAGCCTCTGCTAGGAACGATGCTATTTATAGCGGCTTTTATCAGAATCTTGGAGTGTGCCACCGGTGTCATGCTTCTAGTTTCTTGGTAAGTGACAGATGGAAGCAGTAACGCGAGATCATGTTACCGCCGAGAACTTCTGACATCCGAGCAGGCCTATGTTGTACATAACCCGAGCACCTGGCAGTCACATCCAATACATACACATTCTACAGACGTACAGCAGGGCAAATAGCGCAGCATCTGTCCCTCTATTAGTAAATTACACAAGTACCACCGCTACCTGTTCCCATTCCATGTAAACAACCTCCCTGTAAAGGTATCTCCCGCTTAATGCTGCCCATAACTCGTCAGAAACTGACCATATGTTGCCCGGGTAACGGCGGCCATAGCTGAGCGAGGCTGACAAAAGCAGATAGACTCGTGTAACCTGGGTGACTCTACCCTTGGGCCCCGGCTCGGCTTGTTCGTCTCCAGTGTCACCACATAATACCCCGCTCTTATGAATATTTCTGCATGCTGAAGAAGCCGGTGCTAAATTGTCGTCTGCTCGAGATTAATTTGAATACGATATCACCTCAGACCGCTCTCATTACACTTTGTATGCTAGTGTATAATGCCAGGTTCACTACTCTTAGTAACTAATGTGCTGAATATGCACATAATTTCCTGATTTGCCGGCGTGGGGACTTAGTACTGGGCACGACTGCATAATGGCGACTTGTTTGGCAACTGTTGCGACATTAATCCATGATTTCCCTGTATCAACATCACCAGAGAGCTGAAATGTTGCTCCCTGTTGCCGGCAGAACTGGAGGCTAGGCTGCTGAATTTGTGATATAATTATAATGGGGTGTTATTGGCCAATAATGATATTTACATAATGCATTGGCTAACAAAGGGGCCCGTGTATGATGTATTTTGATTGATCGTAGATGGGAAAATGTAATAAATCATCGCCATTCTCCCGAGTCCTCCATCAATTCACGTCCCACCGGTGTTGGACACTCGCATCTTTTTGTCTTTGCTCCTTGGGTCCACGGTGGCTCTTACCACCAATTTGATAATGTATTGCCTCGGCACGGACTGACCCCCCCACTCTCCCATCTCCCGCAGCTCCAGGCCCTGATACCGCGTGGATACTGCGGACCACGTTTCGCCTGTTGCTGTCGATTATTCGGTTACGAGGCCGGCGCATGTCGTTTCTATGAAAATTCGAACATATGCGTCGTCAGGCCATTACTCTGCCCATT
The DNA here is from genome assembly GCA_035585475.1 of Armandia brevis. Classification (NCBI taxonomy): domain Eukaryota; kingdom Metazoa; phylum Annelida; class Polychaeta; family Opheliidae; genus Armandia; species Armandia brevis. Next base: position 74,131 of record JAXGGS010033335.1, on the reverse strand, counting down.
CTCGGCGTTGCCTGCGAGTCAGTACGCTGGTGAGCCACGGCCATCGCCACTTCATTGTGTGAAAGGTCCACGCTATTACCCCCCTGGAGCAAACTTGCCCATCACCCCCCATTTTCAACTCATTAGAGGGTTTTATTGCCAAAGAGCTCATTTAAATTTAATGAAGCCATTATTGCTTGGTATGCCGCACTGGCCTTCTGGCTGCAGCAATTTGTTGGCAAGGGCCCCGCAGCAGTTCCATTCTAGTCGCAGCCGAAATCAGGGAAGAATCAAATAACGTTTGAAGCTCCCTGATAGGAGACAGATTCACTCATGAGTGACATTTTTAGACAATTTATTCTCTCGCCCTCTCATAAATCCTTCTGTGATTCAATCGCGATATTGGCGAGACTATTTATAATTGGGAGCTGTGTCTGTGTTGGAAAGCCTCCAGTCTCGGCCGTGTATCGATAGATATAGACCGCACAAACACATTGCACAATGTTTCTATTTATTTCACATGACCAGACTGAGAGGCAGAGTTCGATAGACTACAACATTCCTGGCCCCCAATTACAGATGCGCTCAAGTGCAGTTGACTGATCCTCACACATGCCGTGCTATATGCCGGTGTGTGGTGACCTTGTCCCAGTCATGTGATATTGTACTAGATACGCACACATCCATGAAAATCCCTCATTCACGCTCGGTCGGGTTTTTGAGCAGCTGAGCCCGATGCTCGCCGGCCGGCCGCAGATTTATGAATTACGCGCGCGAGATTGTAATTAGAATCAGGCGGGGGAGTGGGAGACGCAACACTCGGCGCTTCAGACGCTTGGTCAGGGCTCGGGATCAATCTTTGCTCGCCGAGATTATACCGGCGCTCGGGCCCAGCCTCCCCAGCCGGCCTGAGCCCCTAACATATGGCCGTCTGCCAGGAGGAGATAAAGAAAATATTTACAAATCATCAGTAGTGAAAACAAGGCTGTATTGGCTACTGTTTACGCCGTCTTATGATTAACGAGCTCGTATAAATTGATCTTATATACGTAAGATGACCTCGCCGATTTAGGGCGTACTCGTGGGAGATAAGAATTAAAAACACATAAGCGATGCTTCATAGGCACGTAATCGCGTCATAGGTAAAAGCTGGTGCTTGAAATATCTCTCGAAAACTACTTTCAGATGCACCCGTCTCTGCCAAAACAAAATCACTTAAGTGTGTTCCCATTAAATTATTTTGGCATGGCTTTGTTGAAATTCCCGGCGATCGCATGATATGCCACCTCTTGTTGGGCTGTCTATTTTTAAATGCAGCTTAAAATGGACAGAACGAGGAAGTTGATGGCTGCCTGTAACTGTATTATTGCTGGAGAGGGACGGAGAGCCTATGACAAGAAGCAGATTCACCTCGGTAACAAAGGCAGATAACCACAGGCAGATGTCCTCAGTACATCAGTGCTCTGTTAGTACACGAGATATAACTCACGATAAGATAACGCGGTTTGTCAATGGTGAAATTACTCAGCTCTGTCGCAATGATTGCCTGTAGCAGACTGAGTTTGCTGCTTTTGGTCTGATGGTGTGTGTGTATGTGTATTCTAGGAAGGAGACCGAGGCTGCTGACTGTACAGACAGCACTTAGTGATGCTGGCCTGGCTGGCTGTGACCTGCTTGTGCTGTGTTCAGTGTGTTGTTTGGGTAGCAGACTGATTGCCGGGGCCCTGGCACCGAGAGCCGGGGGAATATTCCTCTAAGCCCGACACAACCATACAGCCGTATGCTCCCTCCGCACCAAATACTAAATTCTCCCGGTCTCACAAAGCTGCTGTTGTTTATCATGTGACCTCATCCCCCGAACTCTGTGGTTTCTAGTGTGCAGCGCCTTGGAGACCAGCTATTTGATAAATCCCACCATCTCAATAACCAGGGAGAAACGCACTCCAAAATTGGGTGGTTGTCATGGAAACCACCAGGAATATTAGAGTGCCCACATGACACACGTCTCGCCGTCAGTCGGGGTCTGCCTTGAGCACAGCCGTGGAGACAAGCTTTAATATCGATTCGACTCTTTGAACAGGGCTGATTTTTTTCCAAGTTTAAACAATTGATTATCATTGCTCGTTTACAAGGGGCCATCTGAACTAATCCTGACCCGTCATATTGTTCACCATGGCGAAGATGGCAGAAGACCTGACTCGCCATTCATTGACAATATGCATCTGTGACTTGCGTATTTCATGATAAAACTTGAGTGATAGACCTGTGAGTTGCATGTCTGGGGAACATAAAGACGGCTGGAGAAAGGTGCTTGGCGCGATGGCCGCCACGGGAAAGGTGCACCAGCCGAATTAATCTGCAGCCAACAAAATGCTAAATGATCTGAATACTAGAGACTCCTTGGAGATGAGATTCCGTAAATGCTAATTCCCCAGTGTATACGTTCTCCATGTGACCTTTTACACGAGGTCACTCGCTGTACTACGACTGGTTTACATCTGGTAATACTCCATGTCAATCGTAACTGTGACATGTTGACATTCGTTATATCAAATCCTGTCAGGGATAGTTTTCAATCCGTCACAATGGGATGAAAACTGCGAAACGGTTCTTTTTAGAAATGCAGCGATGAAGAAAATCCCATCGCATGAGTTTGTCTACCCAGTTTTTGTGACAGCTCAGCCTGATCCGCTTCCAGATGCTTCAATCCCAGGAAGTTTTCACAATATTGCTCATCATCAACGTCCATTAGGCTCAATTCCCTGTCAACCTACCGTCAACATCGACATATGCACAAATGGCTCACTTTTTATGTCAACTGGAGTAGCCCTGAATACTACAAAGCATGTCGACTAATTTAGACCGAGGCATTTATAGCTGAGCATATATAAGGGAGGCTGGTAAAAGGCTGTTGCTTTTCTGCTCAGATGAAGAGAGAGAAATCAATGGGCGAGTGTCTGATGTTCGCCTTTGGTGGGGAGTTGATGAATCATTGCAGTGTTTTGTTGCATTGTAATTGGATCAATTCACCAGGTGTGTCAGCGACAAGAATCTAATCAAACTGCTCCTCGTACCTGATGTCGCACGTGCTCCTCGTGAACGTTTCCAACCGGCAACAAAAGGAGGCGACGATCTGCGTCTTATCATCAAATATCGACATCAGACGTTAATTTGTATTAGTTGCGCCATTCATTAGGTGCGAGTAAAGTCATTTCTGTTGCATCAGATTATGCAGGGCATTTTGCACGATCACCTGATCTACTGTACATGGGCATAATAAGCGGGGCAACATGACGTAACTAAATCACGAACGTCATTAATATGTATATCTATAATTGATCCATTAAAGCTCATAACTCTGGAAAATGTACTGTTTGCAGTAGATTATTTTGATCAGAAATTTTACTAATCAATTCATAAATTCTCGTTTTTTGTACTGCGTTATTCTAACGAGAATGCATATATATCAGCTGATGCGATATGTGTGCTCATATTTAATTTAGCGGAGTAATCATATATTTGCGATGTGTACGGGGTACAGGCTAGGCGTTTGTTAAAATTTCATTCATTTGTTTATTATTTTCAGAAGATAGAAAATTGTTTGTGGGAATGTTGAATAAACAACAAACAGAAGATGACGTGAGAACACTGTTTAACCCCTATGGTTCTATAGAAGAATGTACCATACTCCGGGATCAGAACGGTAACAGCAAAGGTAAGAGCTCCATCTCTCCCGCACCTGTAATAAAAAACAATAAAAACGCACACATTCACTTAACGCGAACCTTTTAATGCGCTGCCTCGTGTCTTCCCTGAGGAAAGCCCGCCGCTAAAAAGCAGCGCAATCACTCATTTGTAGGAACAAAACGGATTTTATCCTCTCTCTAAATTATACACGCCGTCGAAAGCCAGACTCCATTGAGCAGGAATGCTAATGCAGCGTCTATTAGACTCACAGCCTTTTCAGGCTTTTATTGGAACAAATTTCTGTATTACTGCCGAGGTCTAGTCATTTACGTGCACCGTATTTGGCTTACTCTTAGCACCACTTTAGGGAAATCTGAAAGTATAATTGCATCTAGTCGTTGATTACTTTCTTGCATGAAGACTATGAAATTATGCGTTTGGAATACGAAATCAAAGAAATAGTTTATTAGATTTTCCTTTTCCACCAACTTAGCGACACGCGCTCCTCGAAAATTATGTGCTAATTCGACCGGCAATTGGAATATTTGCCTTGTGAATGAAACTCGCCGCTATTTTGCCTCTGCTCAGTCTGCAGCGCAACCCTGAATGGTGACATAAATTGATATTAGACAGCTACTTTTCCACACTAAGTGGATGTGGCCGCCTTTCTTCTCCCCGCCAGCATTAACGCTCAGATGTTATGTATTGAATCACGCCCGTGAATGGAAAAGGAACTGTCACCTGTCGCCGAGTATTATTGCCACCCTGTTATTCCTGAGCAATTATCGCACGTTGGATGCGCGCCGGCAAACGGAGCGCGGGCAGAGAAGACAGATAATGATGAGGACACAGCCGAGACTGTTCGGGGCCGGGTGGACAGTTTGATGATTATTATATTCGCCGCGCCGTCCCCCTGCGTACGTGATAACAAATCAGTACGAGCACCTGACAGTGACAGGGAGACAGGTACGCAACATTATATTGTGCAAGGGAGCTGGATGAAGAAAGACGAGAGGCGAGCGGGCGGTGCGCAGGGAGAAAGGAATAATGAAGCATGAGCGAGTGTGAGCAGGGGGTGGCAAGGGGGAGGGGGGGTGGCTGTTCGATGCCTTTGCTCACGTCTGCACCCCTTCACCTGCCATTGTCATGTTCGCTTCACTTTGATTCATTCCCCGACGATTTATGTTTAGCATGATAACATGCCATTCCCTAGCAGCGGCAATCACTTCTCGGGGTGTTGTGCATGCCCTGAATCTTCCGGATATTATCGCATTTACCGCCAGCGCCATATGTCTTAGCATCCACCGGGCGGGCCTCAGCCTCTCCCCTACCCCCTCAAAGTCGCGGCATTTCACAGGCAATCCGAGAAAATGTGCGGCTAAAAAAGTGCAGCTGCTCGCAAATCAGGTCGCCTGGCTGGCCTGATCCCCTCTAATCTGGTGCAGCTTGACAGGAGAATGTGCGCGCTCAGCCCGAAACTGTGAGGAGGGTGCATCAACGAGGTAAAGGAAACCCGAGAAATGCAATAAGAGGCGAATCAATTAAATTGAGCCACTTCGGTTGCTTCGGCATCTCGCCGTCGCCTAGAAACGCCCGGTGCTCGTCTCTGTCTCAGCAGCCGTTCGTTCCTCTATCGAGCTATAACAGAGAGTATTACGTGGTGAGCGACCGAAGAATTCACGTTGTTAAGCACTTGAGGACAATTCTATCACTCTCCCTGCAGTCGGCCATGATTTCTATAGTGTCATCCGCGCCAATTCTCCGTGGGGCTCAAAGCGTGATTTTTATCGCAATATACAGACTTTATAGATTTTCTCCGTATTTCGGTGAATATGGCGCCTGCCTTTTCTATTTAGTAAGCGGGAGAGCGTCTCCACATCAGGCATCCTCATAAGGCGGCATGTTCTCCGTGTTCCCGCCCCGGCTACATATACGTATGCGTCCTCTAATGAGCTAGTTTGGGGTGAGCTGGGTAAGCCCTCGGTGAGCCGACTTCATCCCAGTGGCGGTGTTATTGGGGTTCGATACTCCGGCACGGGGCTCAATATTCGCCGAGGCTGCCTCATCCCCGGTGATAAATATCGAAATTTTCATAACCTGTTCCAATTAAATTCGCATAGATCGCCGGAGACGCTGACAATTCGTCCCTTTCAGAGTTCTCCTTATTATCCCATTGTGGGCGATGCTTTTCTCCCTCCTTCCCCGGGACAATATTCGGTAATTTTCCCTGCTGCTCACATTCTCGTCTCAGGCAGAAAGGGGTGGGATGGAGAGATAGAGGGTGAGTGAACAGGGGGTGGGTAGCTGAGACCGCGAGTCGGGAAATGACCTCGCCCGATGATTAAAACGCACAATAAGCTACAATGGATCAATCTTCCTGGGCGCATTTAATCAAAGAATTGGATTCCCAGCTCCGAGGGCCTCGTTATTTTCAGAGTGAGTTTTTGGCCAGTTCAAAGGCCTCCCGAAGGCTTTTACCCACACTCGCCATAGGTACATCTAGTTGATTATTTTCAATTTCACCTCATTTGCAGGCAATTGGCTGCGGAAGGTGAAAGCGGAGGGTTGGTGGTGCCACTCAAATGGTTTCATGTTTTCCCTCTATTGATCCACACTCGGTGTCACTGTGTAATGAAAGCCTGTGTAAATCTACGCAAATACGCGCCTACATGGCCCGTTTCCTTCACCACCCTCCTCCTCGTCCCCCAGGGTTGGTGTTTTCCTGTCCCTCCTCCAGGGCCCCGAGTCCCCCCTGTCCCCTCCCTCTGCCAGCCTCCCCCTGAATCCCCTGTCATCCAGCAGTCTGGCGGAGTCGGAGCAGACTTGCTCACATCTCCCCACAGTTTCCACCGGGGCCTGTCGGCTTTGCATATCATCGTCCTGTGTTTGCTTTGGTGATATGATAAAAAATGGGTGCGTGGGTTCTCGTGTGTAAAATGCCTGGGAGTTGGACTGTTGGATTATGTAAATTGTTGGGGCGCAGAAATCCCTTGCCGCCACACTGTGAATTTCCCGGCCGCCACTAAAATGTGCACCGAGTTCGCCCTGCCGGTGTCACTATTTAAGCCATTTCCCGGGGACAAATCATCCATGACTGACATAAAACCCGCCTAAACATCAACCTATTTGTTTGATGAGCTATGAATAGAGGAGAGCCGACTGTTATCAGCTCGCCCGGATCTGTATCACACCGCGGCAGAACATAATTCTCCTCCTCAAAACGAGAAGTTTAATTGTGGCCGCTCAGGACAAGCGTAATGATTGGGTATGATATAAAACGTAAGTGAACAAGAAAACGATATTTCGGTGATTAGCTCTGATTATGATGTATTGATCCCCGCAGTGATGATGGGTCCGTAGCCATTTTTAAAGGTTGCGTCGATTAGATCGGCGAGTGGCGCTGACAATTTACCAATTACCATTGAGAGCTTGCTTCAATTAGGGAGAGTGACAGTCGAGTTGTGCAAATGAATATTGTAAACAGTGCATTATGCTCATGAACCCCAAATGATGTGGCGGTTTTTCTAAAACTGACTCTAATTTACGGCATATTGTTTTGATCTTTTCCATCAATAGGGCGCTGTTGAATAGGCTATGCAGAGCACAACAGGCTGATCTGATGGGCTGAAGAGCATCCATTTGTTATCCAGCATAGATGGATGTGCACTTTAACGTCTGATCTAAAGCCCGGTTGCGGCGGTTAAGTTAACAAAACACGCATTAATTAAACAACGGCGTCGCTGATGATGCAAAAAGGGCGGTGCAAAGTTTCACCGTAAGGAAATATCGCTCGCTTAACATATCACGCTCATCATTTCTCTGGTGATGGCGGCTTCCTGAGATTTGTGTAAGTGCGCGCTTGACGAGGCCCCATCATTCACGCAGGTATTGAACGAGGTAGAAGGGTGGCGCAGGTTTGGTATGGATCTAAGCCGAGGCGCAGACAGAGTAAACACCGTGTATTGTTTATCTCAACCTCCATCAATATGTAGTGCCCAAAAAACTTATAAACGTCCTGGAAATTATCCTCGGAGCACTTCTCGGCGTCTGGCACCACAAGGAGAACGCGATCTGGCAAGTGACACGGAAGCGTACGCGTGTGGGCTGGGTGTTTTCTTGTTGTGAATAAACCTCCTCCCCAGCCTCACCTCAGGCCAACCCCCTCTCGTATACTCAACTCACAGTATGCTAATACTCCGAGTAAAATTTCCTTCTCAGAGCATCTGGTCGACTGGTGTCCTGCCTCTCCCCCTTCCGCAAGCCTGAAACCTTAGAGGCAATTTGCATAAATCTATATGTTGATGGTTACAAGAAACCAATATTCAGACAATGAAATGCGACGTTTTGCCCGGCCGGTGTTGACAGAGGAGTAGAATCTGTGGTGATGAGGGGATTTTATGCTTGATCATAGCCGCGCTGGGAGGCGTCACCTTATCGTCTGCTCTCACTCGTTATTCTCGTTTATTCTCGATCACCTCCGAGAAGAGGCCGGAGCAAGAGTGGAGACCAGGCGAGGGGTGTACTGATTTCGCACAGTAAAACCTCTCCCTTAGATCCCTTCTGCGTCATTCTGCGTGCGAATAAAGAGTTCATAAAGCGATTGATGCGCAGTTTATACTTGTGCGAGCTGAGCTCGTGTTAGAGTTTAACTCTGCCAAATTAATCTGAAATCTCTCAAGGTTAATGCGGCATTGTCATACGAGGCGTTCATTGAACAAACGTTAACGGGAACTAAGTAGAGGCTGATCAACGCACCCGGTTACACTGCCGAGCACAGATTTTGTTTCATATTCATGCAAATCTCATGCAGATTTCAACAGATTATTCCTGCAGCGAGTTACTGATGCGCATCAACAGGAATCTCCTGGAAATTTGACCATCCCCGAGCCTATATTAAGCGCTGTGTTGCTGGTGGCAGACGACAAGTTTAGTTACCGCCAGTACAGCAAACGTCCCAAGCTGTTACTTCATGTCTAATAAAGCATGTGTAGAGCTAAATGACAAACAATAGAAGGGATGGGGACCCCCGGCCCGCCTGACGAGGAGTAATGCTCCCAGGGTGGTGGGTGGAACAAGGCTGAGCACGGACAGTTAACAAACAGAGCGGAGGAGCTCGGGAGGGGGGAGGCGGAGGGGGTCCTCCGCTACTCAACTCGCGGTCAGGAAATCTGAATATTTATCATCATCGACCTGATGCCGACTTAGCAAGGAATCGCATGCTAGATTGAAATTGGAGTGTGGAAGGCATTCATTATTCAGCTCTCCCGGAGAGGGAGAAGTCGCATGATATGATAGTTTTCATGATCGGCGATACTTGGATTATAATAGCCGGGTTAACCGCCCGAGAGCCTAGCTAGATATATCCGAGGCACTGCTTCGCTAATAGTTTCTAGTGTGCTCTTCACTAATTACACATAAACCGCCTAAGTCCCAGCACCTGTCCGGGAACGATGGTGAGCTATGTTTGCTCTGGTAATGGTTTAATGCAATAGCCAATGATATGCTTCCTTAAACATACTGTATTTGGCGTAGAATCTATCATACGCCCGCTGGGAAATATGACGAACTCAAACAATAAATTCTGATTAGTGGCTGAGCTGCTTCGTGCCCGGTGAAAAAGCTGGGGAGTATTTTACGAGCAGCGCGCTGCTTCTCGTGTCTGCCTCCGCGAGCATCTGCCCGACAAAACCAGCTCGTTTGATGATCTCCGAGTAAAGATATCCAATTTGTATTAATTCTCGGCGTGCCTGCCGATGATATAAATATTGACTGGGCGGCGTATGTCTCTCAGCAGCTGTCCCCCGTGGGATACCAGTCAGATTGCGCATTGTACCGTCTCGGCTGGTTTAAAACGGTAGCCGATGGTCAGTGATTACATTTGCTGTGTACTGACCTTATCGAGGATGGCGCTGATAAGGAGCCTTTGTGGTTTGGCGCACTTCACATCCCGCCTGTCAATCACACTCAATTGAATACTAAGCGAGCCCTGCTATTGTTGCCCCGCTCCGTGTCTATCATTACCATCTGATAGCTCCCCCTGCCTCAGCAGCATGGGAAAGGCCAGCATCTCAGCGCTGCATCAGTGATTGATGCTGGATTATAGCCCGATACTCGCATAACGCCGAGCATCATCGCTCGTCATATGTGTTAAACGTCGGGTTACTGTGGGAATGTATCGCCGACTATCGCTGCTAACGCTCACATTTATGTCGGTTATATATCTAGGCGATCCTCGCCAGTGCCTAGCATCTCGCCACATCCTATAACCACGCGTTCCGAGATAAATGAGGTGGAAGCTGTCAATGGCTTGTCATGGCCATATCAGACATCCTCGGCGGAGGGGCAAAAACTCCTCGGCAATGATTCCTTTGGCAATTTCTCGATTCGAATCTCGGGGAGTGTGGTGGCCTTCAGTCGGCCGTCTGAAGGAGGCGTGTCGGTTTGAAATGTTCCCTCTCGGCAGCGGGGCTCGCCTCTCGTGGCATTTACAAAAAGATCCGCCGCCTCGGCTAGCTGGTGATGAGGTGATTTTTCTGTGAGCGAGGGGAAGAAAGTTTGTCTTTAATTGTATCGACCGGGGGCTTTTGTCTCCCTGACAATGCATAATAGGAGCTGATCCAAGGCGGCTAGAGGCTCAGCTTCAATTTATTTTACTCATTAGCGTCTGTAGCCAGCTTCTGCAGCCGCGTAATCATCTTTCTATCAATAGATGATGTTTTGGAAATAAATCATCGACTCATTTGCCGGGGTTCCCAAGCCCCTGCCACGTGACTGAGCCTATGTCCATGTCCGATTATTTGCGCTATCAGGAAGAAGAATGCGGTGCGCTGGTCCGGGAGCATCAGGGGCCCTGGTCATGCTTGTCAACACTCGGTATCATCTGGCCATGGTGAAGCAATTAGACATGAGGAATGTTATTGGCGGCGGTGCTGTGCTCGGGCTAAAATTGTGCCGCCGCGGAAGAATATCGACCATCGTCAGAGCCCTTCATCAATAGCCGGTAATTTCTCTGATGTAGCTGCGGGTAGCGTGTGCCAGTGCCGGCGTAATACGGCGCAAATCCCTCTTCTCCCCCGGACACCAGACCCATGCATTTTTGTCCAATATCACACGGGGGATGATGTATGCGCTGTGTCATAGTATAAGACTGGGGCAATTACACGTGGAGCAGTTGTGTGCAGGTGGACCCGACCTATTGTAAGCCGACTCAAAAATGTAATATTGCTGATAAAGCCAATGATAAATGGCGACCCAGTATCACCGTCGATACATCACGGGGATTCCTAGGATTATTAAAGTTAAATATTTCAGGGAGCCTGTTTGAGGTCAGGCTCTTGTCTGAGCGTTCCCATGGCATCTGGCCACTTTCCCAGGGTCGTCTGCTAACACTAGAAGCCGAGCATCTGGCCCGGGTCATCTCTTCCTCTGAGTCTGGAATGCCGGTGTCGAGGGGTCGGGCAGTTTATGCCGCCTGCCTATTTGGTGGCTGAAGTCTAGTGCATCAACATCTATTATTGAAGCCGTGATATTAGACTAGGAGCAGCGTATGCGGGGTGTGATCCCCTGGGCTCCCACTAGTGTACAGTCGCTACTCCTGTCAACATGGCCCCAGACCAGCTCATATACTATGCATAGCATTTATTAGTTTTCTGGGAGTCGAGCCAGTCCTTGGCTGTGTGCGTGTCATGCGCCTGTGTTATCGCGGCGAATGCCAGCTCCTAGAAACAGGCAACAGCCATTAGGGGAGGCACGTGTCACCAAGGTAACGCCAGAGGATGGTGGATGAGAGGTGCATGTTAAGATGGAGGAGAAGAAAGCTTAAGGGCCGGGTACAGAGGTGAAGGATTGATGAGGAGAGAAGGGGGGGGGGGGGCGTGTTCTCGGAACTTCTAGGATTTAAGCACCAGGTTCTCACGGTGTGGTGGGGACGTGTTAAAGGTCCGCTGCTGATGGGTGTAACCTGCACAGATTATAACTGTTGTATATCGCGGGGGAATGTCTGACCCTTGATCCCCACACACGTCCTTGTCAACATTCTTTACACATGCATGAGATGCGGGGAGAGGTTACCTCGGTCAGAATCCTCCCAGCATCTTCCTCCCAGTCTCCCTGTTTGATGTGAGGATGCGGGGACAGGGGGAGGGACACTCACGCCAATACCACCGTTTGATGGGTATGGCATCACCTCGCTGCCCCCAGCGAGAGCACCTCTCACATGTTAGCGCGGTCCACATACCGTCTTAGCTTGTTTTTGTCTCACCCACATAGATTAGTCAGGCGGTTCTCTATCTGTCCGATGCCAGCGCGAGCATACCATAAAGCAGACTCTGTGAGTACTATTTCCCAGTAATGCAAACATTAGCTGGGGACCGGGCGATAAGAGCAAGATAAACAAGCAGCTCTCGCTCCATCTCTCTCCCTCGGTGAAATTTCGCGGATCGGGGGGACGGGAGAAACCTGAGCGATGATGTAGCCAGTTCCCGGACACGCTGCTTTATAAAGCGTCTAGCCGGAGAGCCGCACTGATCCGGCTTATTTACACCCAGTTTATCTCGCACTCTCGGGGCTTTAAACCTCACCCTCTTCATCTTTGATCAACTCTTTGTTTTCTACCGCATCTGTCAGAGAAGTTGGGAATAGCTGCGGCAAAGATACGAGGCCGCGCGTACAAGAAAACACTAATCACCAGGAGGCGTGTGGCAATAAATTGTTTCTTATCGGCATCTCACACAATTCAAAACCACAAAGAAACCCGGCGCAAAAATACCAGCTTTTGTAGGTTTTTATACGAGGTAAAGAACCTGGAGAAAATGCGGCTGATATAAGAAAGGGAATTGTTGATTTTTTATAATCATTAGATTGACTGGAGGCTATAGTATGTAAAGCGGAACAATTGCCTTACTACTAGTGTAACAGACTACTATGGGCAGTGATTAGCGTCTCCAGCACCGATGCTGCTAATTGCCAGGTGTGGCTCGGTCAGATGCAGTTTTGATTGGCTGACAACGCCAGGTGAAACATAGCATTATGCCGGCGATTATGCATTTACTACTTCTCCTCCACACCTGACGGCTGATTCCTGATGACCGATTGTAGTAGTGTGGCTGACAAGGTGATCAATTCACCCGGGAATAATTTCAATCAGCGCCTCCTTTGAGTTGATAACAAGACCTGCGCCAAGTAGATTAGAAATTCATTTGGTCCTGAAGCCAGAAATATTTGTTTCCTCAACTTTAATCTCCTGTAAAAAATGCGCGACTCGGGACCGCGCAGGAAATTCTGCAGCTGAAAGGGATTGAGTTTTGACAGGATAAAAGGATCCAGTGTCAGAGGCAGCAATTAGATTGTGTGAGAAACACAGCAGCAATTGGGAACAGGATGAGGGATGCTTCCTGGCACGCTTTGATAGGAGCTCGCCTGGCAAAGTTGAGGGAAATAAAGTAAATCACGGCACTTTGAAGCCCCTATCCCGGGTAAATCAGGCTGACTACAGCCGCAACCTCCCGAGTTTCTCCACCGGTGACTGGGGCCTTTCACGGGGGCCGGGCAGAAATGAGAGATTGGTGGATCAGGTTCAAGTGGATGAGTGCCGATTTACAGCGAGGTGAGGTGATGGCTCACCCCGATGTTTTCTGTGTCGGGGGAAGAATCACAGAATCAACATTATAATCGCCGCCGTCTAGTGTTACTCCGGCGAACGCTCGAGGCGGTGCCAACTCTCGGCGGACATACAGTGGAGACCTCTAGCAGAAGTCAATAATACAATATCGGCGAGATCAAATCCCCACGAGGCCGACTCGGGTAGTATAGTTCTATCATGGGCGTCATAAAGGGATTCACGATGCGAGGGGCGGGGATCAACAGCGATCGGTGTGATTGTCGCCCGCGGGTTTCTCGCTCTCTTACTTATTGCGAATAAAACGTATACTGCTCACTGCCGGCAGACATTCATGTATATTATACACCCACCGAGGGAGTCGGTGCGGAATAAAATACTTATCAAATATAAATAAAACGCTTTGTGCTGTAGGAATGCGCAAATAACAAGAACGAATCATGGGCATTTTTAACCCCGGTGGTAAAAAGCGGACGATATGAAAGTGGTCGGGCTCATTGGTTATATTACTCTCGAGGTTGTTGTTTGTGGGAGCAGAAATTGAAAGTTATTTGTTCGTCGTTTACGCGAAAGCATCGTTTGGCATACAGTCTTTGTTTCGTATAGTGATTAACCACTTTCACGCACATTCTACCCGAGCACCCTTTAACCTAGAATTAGTCATTGTTACAAATTTCACAACAGTTCAATACACTGACACCTGATGGAAAACAAAAGACCACCTGGGTTTTGCCGCGTAATGATTATTTAATTATCACCGACGTGATGTCATTGTCCCTGTCGCTTTCAAGTTTGAATATTCATGTGTGTTTTTTAAATGCAAATCTAGAATGCACGTGTTAAAAGCCGCGCCTTTTATGTGGCTGAAGCGGATGACTCCGATCCGCCGTGACTCGGTTTCACTTTTCCATTTTCTTTTCGCCGCGAATCGATCGGTTTGAACCCGTTTTACAGTGACTGTTTTCCAAACGTTATGCAACCCAAGTGGAAATGACAGGGGATTGTTTGCTATGCTTCGTGCTTGTGTTACCAATACTAGGCGCTGGGCGATGAAGGAATGAAGCCTCGTCATGCGGAATGGCGGAATATTACCGAAGAAAGCCTACAGATGGCCTTTTCTCACCATTTACAAACAATCGGAGAAGCGATACGACACAACAGCCTCGACAAATGCGCCTTATTAATTCAGCTTCAGGTGTTCAGATTAATAAAAGATACAATCTCCGCTGGGAAAAAGTCGATAACAACGCTTTTCTGTGATTTTATCTGCTAGATTAATGCCGCTTTCCATTAGAGCGAAAACCGAGCTGGGACTGTGAATAATATATGCGATTGTGCAAGAGTAACACATTAGCTTGAAGGGCATCTATAGAAGGGCAGTTGAACATTTGTTGATGCCTGCCAGTCGAAGCGAGTTGTTAGTAACATACAGCTCAAATATTACACAACAATGGTACTTTCGACAGAAACCCCTACTGGTCGTAATTATGCTAATCAAAGCAAAATATTATAGCATGGAATCGAAGGTAATAAGAGTGTGTAAGTGGGATTAGGGCGAATGAAAAGCACGACGTCTTAGATCAGCAAACTCTCCACTCTGTGGCATTTCTTAAGGTGTTCTGCTTTTCAACACGCGCCATTGTTTGTGCTATGTGTTCTTTTCTCTGGCAGTCGCTGAAATACCGCGGGGTGCAGCGCAAGTGTAATGACCTTTTAATAAGAATGCAGGTATTGGAAACAATCGTAAATAATGCAAACAGGTTAAAAGGTGGGCCATACTAACAAATAAGCCAACGGTTATAAGCATTAATATTGCATGGAATCGGCAGTTTAGAGCGCCACTCGAGTTATGATTAAGCGCTGACTGACATTTAAACTATTGGCCGGGGGCACTCCGACTTCACTTTACAACAGTGACAAGACAATTCTGCACAAATTGTATATGGGCGAGATTAGATGGCACTTTGTGGTGACAAGGTGCGAATGTAAAGTGTGACTGGATGTGCTGGGATCCAGTGACGGCCAAACTCCGAGCACCGACGTGACGGCCATTAAATGGAAGTGGTGATGGCACTGTAGTCCGGTGATCCATCACGGGTGCCAGGATGTGACATTGACAGAGCTGGACACCAAGGCCTTGGTCCCCCTGCTGCAGCAGCCTGATGCCTGGTTCTGATCCCAGTTGCCCGGCGCAGCTAAAACTGATGCTCCCTCGGCCCTGCCTCCTGATGCTCCCCTCTGTCTGCAGTCACCTCCCGCCCTTTGTCTGGCTGGTGCTTGCTCTGACCACCAGTCAAAATGAGGTCTCAGGAGAACCCGGCACTGCAGTTCCAGTCGATAGACCTCGTCTCAATAAAATTCAGACACCATCATTATTCAGTCAATCTAAATCATTTTCACTTCAGTCTGCTCACGTCATTTACTGCGGGGATCGCTGCGGGTAAAAAACTCGCTGAAATCCTCATTTAGCTCGAGCAAAATTCGTCTTTGTCACTCGCGGGCTAGTCGGAAAAGCTTTAAAATTTGAAATTTTAGTGCCTTGCTTTAAAGCCTGCGGGTTATCGTTGTTTCATTGCCGACACACCGGGTTATGATCGCCGTGTCGCATAAAAACCGCCATCCAAAATTTATAGGCAAGCAGGCGGGGAGAGCATTTGGATACATTGTCGAAGAATCATTACTCATGTATAAATCCTATCCCGCTGACATTCTGTCAACAGCAGCCTGCTTTGGAAATGGCCTATGTTTCCTGACAATCAGGATTTAATGGAACATTATGGCCGCCATTGTTTTCTGAAGGCAACTGTGATTAAGTCTTTGTTTCAACAGCGCGTCAGAGACAATATCACGTATTGGGTTGTTCATCGACTTAAATCTCAGCCCATTGTCGTCCTCCAGTGTTGCCATATCGTTGAGATATTGAGACACTTCTAAGCTTAATATTGACAGGTTGGTCAGGTGGTGGGGATATGAAATTGCAATCTGTCAGTCAGGGGTGGGAAATCTGGGTGGATCAGGGCAAGTAAACTTTTTTCATTGTCCTCCACGATCCTATTACTCGGATGAAATCCTTGGCATGTGCTGAAATTTGAACACAGTAATTACGGCGCCTCTAATTGGGTTTGTCTGGTAGTCACGCTAGCTGGAGTCCTCAGATGATGCACTGGCCGCCCGTAATAGCAGGCATTGTCTGCTCGGGGGCTCCAGGAAATTCTAACCACAGTTGCCGAGGGCAGACCGGGGGAGGTGGGTCACGAGTACTACTGCCCTCCCCCATTATCACCCTATCCTCGTCTGCCGGGTCGCACAGACGACGATGATTATGATTTGTGGAGCGGCGGTCAGGTGGTCTCTGACAGGTGGCAGCCTGCCCCGGCAGATGTAAAAATTAGTAAAGAAAGAGAATCAAGTGCACCCCTGTACCTGGTCACACTTGACTGCCTCCCTAGTCCCGTTAGTTTGAAGTAACCACCCCCGCGTTGCTTTGCTGGTGAGAAGAGGGGCAGATGAAGGGAATCTCTTTGTGTAGAACGCCGCCACTACCAGGGTCAGCTCAAGGACAATGGGTATCAATCATGTCCGGCGATTGTAATGCGATTCTCAGCAGCGAGTAGCCCTACTTGTTAGGAGAAAGATAATCGAAATCTCGCACGAACCAATCACTGTCGGGAAAAAGGTCGTCATTTGACTGGTGTAAAATTCACTGGATCACTTGACTGGGATCAAACCCGACGGTAAACAATAGTGTTAGATGTGCTTGACAGGCCGGCTGACAACACCCATCACTCACGCTATTATTCCAAAATGATGCATGCAAATATCTTAATCACATAAGCCAATCATCTATGCTGCGATTTTTTGTGCTCAGCTATTAGAAAAAAGGCGATGCCCGTGTACAGGGCGTGTCCTAGAAAAAACTCCCCGGAACTGCTGCACTGAAGATAAACTGCAGACAAAGCTCGGAGGAGGGGAGCAGTCGTTCAGCTTGGGTGTGTCACCGCGACGTACACCAACTTTGCATGACAGTGCCGAATTTGTTGTGTCATCACCTGAGGACAGTTATTCAAACTCAATTATCGCCGCAGAAGTGACTCGAAATTTGCCCAAATTGCGAGGGGACTAAAACGCATGCGATGTACGATTGTACAAATTAAATATTACACGAAAGCTCCAATGAGAAGTTATCTCCTGCTTTAATTGATTTCCCCTGTTTGCTTCATCCGACCGGGCCTGGTTTTGCATCAGCACTCTGCAGTATTCCCCACGTGTGGATTATGTCATGTCGATGTAAATCCCCGTGTTGCTAAGAGTTCTGGATCTCTCCGCTGCCCACTGCCCGGGTTGATGGACGACCACGTGTCCGAGAGAATGTGCGTGTAGAAGACATTTAATTGTGGGCTGACATGGAGAGTGACTCAAAGCCCTGGCACTAAGATGCTTCACACTTGTAATTGCCATCAGGCAGAAGGCGGCAGCATGAATCAGAGAGGGGAGAGTGACCTCCTTACGCCCGCGGGGGCCCCGCTCCAGCATTCCTACATCAGATTCCTTTATCACACAAGCTCGAGGACACAAAAACGAGGCCAGCGTTTCACTGTTTGAGCACTGACACTAATTGAATTTTTTTAATTGATTTAATTGCCATCGGGTGACCTTTATTGTGTGTGTCGGGTAAGATTTGTGGGTGTGCCAGCGACATGCGTCCCGAATAATAATTACTTCATTGATCGCCGGGACAAGACAAAGTAGGTCACGCCGGCATCTCCTCCACCCCTCTCCATCTTCACCGCGGTGTCTAACTCATGAAGCCGACATGATTAATTTGACAATTATCCGCCATTTAAAATCACCCGCGGATTTAAAGTCGCTTTAATAGATTTTCTGTGATGTATTTCTCGGCGGGCGGTTAAGGAGGGGAAAGCTCAATTGCTTAAACTCGTGTATCAGCGAGGCCATTATTTATGGGAGTCCGGAAACGCCCGTAAAAGCACATCGCACTTAACGTCGAGTCTGCCGCTCGGCATGGAGGGGAGATGCCGCCCCAGTTTGTGTAAAAGTGGCCCCAGCGACCCCGAAATATAACAGCGATTATTGCTTATTTGGCCTCTGGCTGGCTACCGAGGCCGGCTCCTTTAGGGAAGCATCAGAGTTTCAAATAGGACGTACAAGCGATAAATTACCATGTCTCCACGGATACACAACTATCTGAACCTGATTTAATATGATGTCAGACCAGTCAGCATGTGTATTTACAGTTCCGTGGGCGAGAGAAAAACCCCGCGGCGATATTGAATTTTTTCTACGTTTCATATCCGAGGCCCATGCACCTTTGACTGTTGACTGTTGGTGATGGTGGTATACGCCACGCAGCATCGATTCATTCGCCTTCTGGTTATGACAAAATAAACAATCATCAGAAAGGGAGAGCGCATCTCGGCAATAAAAGCGGGGAGATAGACGTTTTTATTGATACGTCTCCACCCCGTGTTTGGTGTCTCCTGTGTGTTTTGTGTACGTGTGTTTGGTCAATAGAAAAGGGGGGATGGCGCACGAGTAGTAGCTCGGTGCTTAAAGCTTCCATTATAAGGTTATTGATCATTTCCACTAAATATAGGCTCGGAAATATTGGGGGAAACCTTGGCACCGGGCCAATGTTTATGACGATTCATAAAACAGCAATCGTCAGTGATGTAGCCACTCGCTGTGGCAAAATGTATTCCCCAGCGTGAACCAGTCAGTTTGAGTTTTGACCCCCGATGCTTCTGAAAGGAGAGCCGTTATCGGCGCATGGCCTCAAGTCTTTTCACCAGTCACATTTGTCAGGCGGCGGTTATGATTATCATTATGTTTTTTTTAATCTATTAATGTCGATAGGAAACGCCTGTGGAAAGCAGTTTTCTCTGGCAGACAGTAAATAATGCCGGATGCATACAGAATATAACGGTGATAATAACTGTTCAATATTCAAGACAAAATTGGTATTGTGATTGTTCTAATCTGCAGATGAATAATCGATGAGTTGCTAGCGAGGAGAAATGATATTAATGTGAGGAGAGCTCGGAAGCTGCTGCCACAGAAGCTCACAGAGCAGGGCCTCGCCTTTAATACCTGGATGAAAGGGAGATCAGACGAGGTGTCTAGGTACTTAGTCTTCCTTGATGGAGAGCTCGCACTGACCCGAGCACAGCCACGCTCGCCTCCCCCTGCTCCTCCACCGCTAATAGACAATCACGGGGTTTTAATTCTGTCGATACCAAGCGCTAAACAGAGGGCTGTTTAGGGGGTCCTTTACACCTGCTCTCGCCTCTACATCCTCTGGTTTCTCCCCCTCCCCATCTCCCTCCCCCTGCGCTCTCTCGATCACATTCGGCTGTATCGGGTATCAATAGTGAGCGGTTGTTGGAGCTTGCTGTAAATCTGATGGTCCGCTGCCCTCGCCTGCTTCTAATAGCCGCTCCATCTATAGATCAACACGGATTTCTCTTTGTTGACTCGCTCCGGACTCGATTGTGCTGACATCGCTGATCGCTCAGCATCGCTGATGGAGTTCGTTTCACCTTTGCGTGTAATCCACGCTAATATTGACAAATCGGAGAGTTCATCAGGTGAGGCTCGCCCTCCGCTCACGTGGAAACCCGGATGGCGCTCAGATGGAGTCTCCTTAAGTCGCCCATCTAAGATGCAGATCACAGCAACACCTAATTCGTGTGCATCATTAATGGCTTTAGTAAATACTGGTCAGGTTGAAAATGGGAAAGGTGGCAAATGCGCTATAAATTAGCTTTATTACGCTTTTAGTGTCAGCAAGAATGATGATATATGCGAGCAGGTATTTGTGTGCCTTGGTTCTCTGATTTCGGTGATTTGGTTGCCGCACTTTGCGCCCAGCCCCCGGTCCCTCTTACGCGAGCACAGAGGACGCGCTCATCAGGCGTCTGACAAACACAAGCCTCGTGAAGAGATTGTCAGGACATGTGTCAGAGACGTGGAGAAATGAAGGCCGCAATTAGCGCCGCCGCCATTTATCAAGGTTCTGTGATTGAAGGTGGCCTGCGCAGACGAGTGAAGCACCATTGATCACCGGGCACGTGGATCTGCTCTATGGTCAGGGCTGGGCCCCTCAGTAATGAGGATTGATACACTATACCACCGCTGTCACTGACAGCCAGATTTACTAAACAGGGCCCAATCTCCACCTCTTCCCATCTACCTCCACAGCTATTACACAAGCAGAAATAGCTGCCAGCTCCAGCAGCGGCCCAGGTGCTTCAAACCCACCACCAACCGCCACGCTTATGCTCCATCTGTATGCATATGGCGTAGCTAGGCGTCTTTTAATATGATTTAGATGCATTGCTATGGCCTCCTTATGGGTTCACTGTGATAAGTGCTGGTATAAAGAATTCATTTGATGTATAATTTATAATCTGGTGTCGGGGCTGAGCATCAAATGTAATGGATGGGACTAAGTAGCCCGCCCCGTGCTCCTGTGGTGTATACTGCTCGGTGTGAGCGACCTTCAGCTCTCCCCCGTTATAGCCACAACACCCTCAGCCCTTATAAGGGGCTCGGACATTCTCCCGGTGTCGATAGTGACTCATTGCTCGGATTTTCACCTTGACCGCTCCCTGTTTTGAAAGTTGCGGGTCGTGTTAATGCCGCTGTCGGGGTTTGAGTGGCTTCTGCCAGCCAAGATGACGGCTTCTGTCTCAAACTTGTCCCATGTGATGAACGGCCCGCAGCAAATTGACTTCTCAATGACTATTAAATGTCCAGATGTTGGGGACAAGATTCTTGCAAACACCCCGGCCAGAAATTGATTCGAGCGTGCCCACCGCCTTCCGTCTCTCCCGTCCTCCCCCCGAAGATGTTTTTCTGGCAGCTGGCATAAGCCTGCAGCAGCAGCAGCCTAGTGGAGGAGAGAGTGTATATCCTTGCTCACTCCGCCAGACACCGGCGTGGACAGTGTTGTATTGCTGTACTGCCGGACTTGGTGCACGACTCCGGGGAGTGGCGGACCACAAAACAGGTGCTCGTTCTCTGCTCGCCCTCTGAGTGATATCCTGTCTGGCGGTAATTCTTAACAGGTAGGTCTTGAGCGGGCCCCATCTGGACTTCCTGGATTAGCGGCGCTGTCACCACTCATTGCATGAATATTGTAACACGCTTCTGGCAGCCATGTTGATGCTGCACACGGCTGCTGCTGCTGCTGCTTCTGGCGGTGCGAGAGATGAGTAAACAGACAGTGTGGGATGGGGTTTGTGTCTATACCAGCAGCTCTCATATTGTGCTCTCACACTCATGATGTATTCCTTATGCTTCTTGCTGTACGTGTTGAACGACGTAACTCGATTTTCTCCGATAATGGCGCCATAATGGAATATGGGCAGGGGAAAATTGACTGCTCCATTTTCTCTCGGTGTTCTAATGAAACTTCTGTCACTCCGTGCACACAATTCCGTGCATCCCGGGCGCGTTATTCCTCTGAAATTGATGGATGGTGACCGGTTTACAGCCGCTGTGCTCAAATTTCCTCCTGCCTGTTTCTTCTCATTAGCAGAATTTGCGAGGTGAATGCCGCATCGCCTCGTCACCACCCGACTGATCCTCGTCTAAGTGCTTGTCTTACAGGCATCTCTCGCTCGCCGAGTCTCGGGAGACGCTGTAAAAACGCCAGCCCCGGCAGAAAAACAATTTAAATATTAAAGTCGTCCTTTTAGAGTGGACTGGTATCTGATGCGGGGCAGTAAAGGACGCGCTTATCTCGCTGTTCGGGGGAGATGGATGGGCACATAATCCTGTGCCGATGTGTGATGGTCGCTTGACCCCGTTTGATTATTTGCGGGGCGTTATGTGCTGTGCCGGGGACTGGGTTTAGGGGCTCAGTGAAGCTTTGTGGCAGGTGCCCATACAAATGCGTCGTGTGACCGTGATTGCCCGCCCCTCCAATTTTATCTCTCTACTTTGCCGGCAATGGACACTGTACGCATACTAAAACCAGGGGTGGTGCGCATTAGATTTATTTGAGCCGGCCAGGCAGCGAGTCCTGATTTGGCAAAAAAGATCTGTCAAATCAAAGGGGGTCCGTCTCGAGCGTTCCATGATTCAGTGAATATTGAATCACTGGCGAATAATCACATCAATGGTGGGGAAGCTGGGCCCGGACTTTCCTCCCCTCAAAAGCCAAATGATGTACTCCCTTAAAGCTTGCGTGTAATGTTCCCCTCCTGGCTTTCAGCTTTCGTGCCTTCAGCGAGCGAAATGTCATCCCTCCCTGATGATAATACTAGATCTTCTGCTCGGGTGCGGAGTAGCTGGTGGTGTAAAGGCCTCAGCTAGCAGCCTCCACTTCCAACAATCTAACTCTGATTGCAGGTGATCAATTGTTTTATCAGTCAGCCGAGGGGGCGTTCGGTCAGGTGAAAAGCTTTCAGTTCTCATCGGTGGCTTTCACTTTTTGTCGGCCTTTTCATCACGGGGTCTCATCAGCGAAAGGTTTATGCCTCAATTCTTGATTTTGTTATTAGGTTGCGCGTGCCCTCTCCCGTTGACCTCCAGAATAAGCAACAATATGGCGTATCAACTTTATCAAGTGTTTATAAATAGGCTCTCTCAGATATGATTTACACTGGGTGGAGTGAGCGTTATTTATTGCTTAATATCTGTTTTCCATTCATCCTTTGAATTATTCATGCACCTAGGTTCATATAAATCTCGATTTGCGCCGAGAGTTACTGATTTGTAAACGCAAGATTTTCACCGCTTTTTCCCTTGTATTTTGCAGGTTGTGCTTTTGTCAAGTACAGTAGCCACTCTGAAGCGCAGGCTGCCATCAATGCCCTCCATGGGAGCCAGACTATGCCGGTAAGTCTTTCATTTCTCGAGCAGACCACGCCCAAGTTTTGAGCATGTTGCTATAACTCGAGCTGGCACACTGCACGGTGTGTGTACGACAACGCAGTCAGGGAATCATGCTACTCGACTCATCCATCAAGCCGTTATCACGAGATTTCTACAATATCAATGGCCTGCCTACCCCTTTAAGCTTTCATAATTAGAGATGCTTACCAGAGCTGCAGTGTCGAGTGTAACCACGAAAAGGGTCAACACACAGGCATATTTAGTCATAAAACAAAAGAACAAAGAATAGTACAAAAACATAAAGGCCTTGAGAGAGGAAGTTGTCCGACCCTGAGTAGCATGCTTCTCAAATCACACAATTCTTTATCAGTCACCACATTATTAACACAACCACCATCTCTATGTATGTACTATTAACATCCAATACTTTTGTTGCCTATCAAAATGACAGAATGCAAGCTTTGTAAGTATAAACCAGACCTTTTGGCAATATTGTACCGATTATGTCTTTTGGTTCTTCATAATATGATTGGGGAGAGGCACATTTTGCTTCGGCTTGCTACTATATTAGGGGGTGGTTGAGTACTTGTCCACGACTCAGTATTGTGCATCATGTTTTTATTCGGATTCATTTCCAATTATAGGCATTAGGATTATTATAGAAACGGTGTTGTTCTGTGCTTTGGCTTTAGAGGGGATATTTCCTATTATAAAAGACAATTCAATTTTAATTTCATCTCGTTGTGATTCTTACCATTTGATTTTACTTAGCATCTTGACACGTCAGTGTACACTCTGGTTTGTAAATTTCAATGTTGTTCGTGGTACTTATTCATTCAGAGGCAATGCTCAAACCAGTAACATATCAATTCATTTCACGAGTTAACCTATTAAACATGATGTTGTGAGCCTCGATGGTTAGCTAAGTTTCATATTTACTTTAAGAGTTTTCATGCTACATGCCACATAAGCTGACTAGACGACAATACCTTTTACGGCAGTAAGTATACGGTACAGAACAACATTATTCACTCGAGCCAGAGCCAGAGCAAAGCAAGAGCAAACTATAGAGCAAGAGCAAGCAGGCAACTCTCCTCCACGGTGTCGGCTATGAGCAAATATGGGCGGCCAAATGAAATTACTGCCTCCGTGGATATTGATACAGATAAGAAAATGTCAAAGCATTTTATGGCTAGTGACTAAAAGCCTCATAATCAGGCTCGTATCTCACCATGTGACAGGCGCAGCAAAGACGAGATGACCAGCCATGAGCCGAGGGAGATAAGCCTCCCGCAAGGTGCCCCTGAGAATTTATTACCGGCGCTATCGGGGAGCGGGACATTAAAAGAGGGACTGAGGAGATTAGACAAAGGAGGGTTGTGATGGGGCGGGATGGACGGGAGCCTCGCTTCCGTCTGACCTCGTTCCCGGCAAGTCCCAGTACTCATCTCGTGTGGCTGCGTGATATAGGCACATTAAAATATCACACAGTCTTACCTGCTACAAAGCGGGAGCTCTGTTAACAACGTGAAAGTGTACAAGTGTGGTAGAGGAATGGCACGAGTAGAGAGGAATAGCACGAGAGCATGTACATGTATATTGTACTAGAGTAGAGAGTGGCCTGCGTGATGGATTCCCGCAGCCAGGAGCAAACACATTCTACTTGCAGACCCTTGACATATTAATCCAGAATTGAACTCGTTGAGGCACAATTTCCATGCAATATCGTCGGATTTATGCCCTTTCATTGCCATTGCAGCGAGACATGCGATGTAATTTTCCATGGCAGCTCACACGTTCCCTTCCCGAGGCGGTGAAGTCTGGTGGCCCAGAAACGAGCTCGCCACCTTTTCAGGGGCTACAATAGAGGCATTGTTCACGTGGTGGTGGTGGTTGAGTGACCCGCGAGTCCGAATATGAAGTATAATTGATGTATCACGCGGGGGGTTGAGCGTGATGAGTGGTGAATACGCGGCGATATGACAAGTTATTGCCGCCGACTCATGTCGTATTAGCGGCGTAGACGGGTGCCTACACCTCCCCGCTCCCTCTGCTCAGCCAGGGTGAAGATTTAGCACCCTCAGTCTTAGCAGAGGTCCCTGGAGACCAGCTGCAACATTGCCAGCTAATGTACCAATTACAATACATGCCTGCTAGCTTTCGGTGAAAAATGACATTTCACCTCGGCCACGTCTCGGGCGCGGCTGAAGTATGAAAGTCGCCGATTGAGGGGGGAAGAATGCGTGAGTCGGGCATTGCGCCCTCTCTATCCCCAGCACAAATGAATGGCGCTATAGATTGAAGGTGTCCCAGGAGAGGCTGGGGCTTAAAAGGCCTGATGCCCTCTGGGCTAAATGGGAGGAGCACCATGGTCGGGTTGACAGGCTCAGTCATTCATTCCCATGGCCCCATCGCCTTCTCGAGATTCGCGCCTGCCAATGATTTCCCTTTATGAGCCATTGCTGAGGGCCACAA
The DNA here is from genome assembly GCA_035585475.1 of Armandia brevis. NCBI lineage: Eukaryota > Metazoa > Annelida > Polychaeta > Opheliidae > Armandia > Armandia brevis. The sequence goes on along the minus strand of JAXGGS010033335.1, from coordinate 48,513 downwards.
TTGTGAGCTCTCCAGTGTGGAGGCTGTAGCCTCGGCCAGAACGGTCCAGTGTCAGGGGTCTCAGGTGATCACCTCTCAGGTGCCATAATCTCCATAACTCAACCGCGACTCACCTGGCCGTGCTCACTGTGTCACGTGATTATCTGCTTAATACTCTGGAGGGGCGTTGAGCACTCCTCCTCATGTACATGTACGAGTCTCGGGCGAGCACTCGCCACAGAAAACATAAAAGACAAGCATATTGCACCTTGTGCCGGCGAGTAAATTGGAATCTATGGTTTCCTGATTTCACGCCTGTCCTGCTAGCGTCGGATGTTGATTTGATATCGGGGACATGAATGCCGAGCCGCGGATGCTGGCGAAACCGAATCTTAGAAGCTGCTTACGAGGCATACACTGCGAATCGGTGTCCTTACTCTCAGCATATGGATCGATACGTGTAATATAGATTGGTTTGGCGGACGGGGAGGATGACATGAAGTAAATAATGCGGATGTCAGGCTCGCAGCACTTGCGTGGCTCTAAGAATGCAGGGAGAATGGCGGCTCGAGAGGAGACCGGGGTGATTACAAGACGACCTACCTCCGCCTATGAATACATTCCGCGGCGATTCAGCCTCGGACCGAGTTTAAGAAAAGCATGATGGATGCGAGCCCGCGTAATTTATATTCCACGGCGTTGCAGAATCATTGGTGCAGGGTGGCTGTGCCACTTTGATAGAGTATCTGCGAATACGTATTCATCAAATATGTAAGCGGTGTCGGCGGACCTGCATTGTCTGAGATAGACCTCCCACCAAAAAATAGGCACGGCCCCAAACGCAGCTTCGCCCGAGCATAATTGATTGTTTCAATACCCCGTGTGACAATCTTGCGAGGCTCCCCGAGGCACAGGGTTCAATGCTAAGCCCATCATATGTGCCGATAGATATGGCTTTCGTGTGATACAGGGAATTTGCCGAGAAACTCAAACTGCTTCCAAGGGACTCGATAGCATTACGCAAATTCAGAGCCGTCAATATAGATTTCATTTGTTTTCATGCGACCTGCCATAAAGGCGCTCGCGATTCCCATATACAACTATAATGGATAGATAAAAGCAGCACTTCTTCGCTGCTTTTCGGCAATGACAGTTAGAATTGAGATGGGTAAACTGGTGCAGGAAATACACCCCGGCGCACCCACCTTAGTCATGCAAGCAAATCACTCACGAATAGATGGAGACGTTAAGCCAGGAAAAGCCCATAGGTGGAAACGTGGCTAAGCCCGGCCGTTGCTAAAAACCAGTAAAGACAATTTCACCTCGCAGTCGAGCTGACTTAAATTGGGAAAATTCACAGTTTTCCGCTCTGAGATGCACACCACCCAAATCTGAGTTGACTGGCGCCGCAGTTTTTGCGTTCTCCGAGGACTCGTCGACATACATTTTGTATGAGCAGGTATCGAATAGCCGAGTAACAGACAAATCAGAGCGGCCGAATCCTCACCGAGCCCGAGATTTTGATGCACTTTGATGTGCCTTGGGCTTTCTAATCATGCCCCTCCGAATGGGCTCTTCGGAGCCATCCATTATGAGGATGCATTGCCGAGTATAAAGTATTGACTCGGCTCATTGTCTGCGGGCAGTTTGTCAGAACTAATTAATTCGTATTTGCTTGTTGCATATTTCAAGAGGAGATATTGACGAATTGATTGTGGCTTGTCTGACATATGCCTAGCACGAAACGAGGAGTAGGGCTCGGTGAAATACGCCCTTCCTATTATTACCCAGATAACAGGTAAGATTTGTACCTGTTACCGTAATCAGCGCCCATGCCAGCCTCACTCCACCGACTATTTGTGTTTCTAGGCAGCCGAATCGCCCGGTTTCTGGCCTAAGCCGGGTATATATAGCCGCTATCTGTGTTTTTCTAGCTTCACTAAAGCCAGCTCAGAGGACATTTAGCTCCGTTTAATCCGCTGGCTGATCCGTGTGCTGTTGTTTCATTAGCTGTGATTAATAAACGGCTGCTGAAGCCGTGAGAACTGACATAAACAGTGTAACAGATGCTAGAGACTGGCCAGATTTGTTTTATTGATAACTCGCGGGCTGATTATTCAGCGGAATCAAAGTACGAAGATAAAAAGCGCCGTCGACTCTCAAAAGGTGCGCATATTGATGTCGGCGCGCACATTTAATTTGTGTTTGAAATGACATTTAATATGCCGCGTCGTATTTTAAGCGTGAGTTTTAATCAGAAATACAGCTGTACGTATTGACAATGGCCTTCGATTTATTTCTAATCGGGGGCCGGGTTTGATTAAATTGACATAATGTGCAACGACTGCATCAGGGCTGATGTATCAAAGCAGCGACTCGAATTCGGCGTATAATGTAAAAAAAAGTCGGCATCACGTGTATCTGAGGTTTATCTCTTTATTATACCACAATGGATGATTGATTCTTTTTATCTTTTTCATTTTCTGCTGGCGGAGCTTGGTTGGAGCGCTATCATGTCCAGCTCTTGTCTTTATGTCGTCTGTCGGTGCCCGTGTTCGTCTGGCTGCCAGCGTTTTACAGCAATGAGGCCAGGCAAACAACGATGTTAATCTAACAAATTGAGAATTTTTCATTAGTGCGTTCCTCGATGTCCTGGCCATAAGTATGCATTGGAACTGATCATGATGGGTGCTTCATTGTGTCACTGAGGTCACGTGGTACTGGGGGTCTTAGGCAATAGCAGCCAATAACCGCCGTTGTCCTTAAACATTGAATGGGGCATTGTTGCCCGAGGCGCAAATTGGTGGCGGGTTTCTTTACCCCGGCTTCCTGCTGTAAGGACCAGGGAACAGGGGGGGATTTTAAAGTTTAGCCGACTTTAGCGGCCGCACAACAATAGGACAATGAGATATGGTGATGGGCCGCTTCTGCCTGGCTCTAGCCTCCCTTTGTGCTAATTGCAATTTCCCCGGGCCTCTTTGTGCTACTTTTTCTCGCCGCTTATCCACTTACTGTTTGTAACTCGGTCAAAATCTAGGCCTCTTCATCTTAAAACAATTCCAGAACATCATGAAATGGCGGCTACAGTTCTCTAGCGGGTTGGCAACTAATAAAAATTCACATATAGTCCACCCTAAAGTATCACTTCATTATGAGCGATTTGGGCTGTATATTTCACGGTGCTTGAATCAAAATTAGATTCGTTTCTAATAAGAGACGTAAGCTAATGACAGAACCTTGGGGATTGTTAATTATAGAAGGTTTGTGGCTGATGCCGGGCTCCAGTGAAGTGTGCACCATCGGGGGGTCGGCTAGGACAATCATCGACTGCAATCGATTGTGTTAATATGGATTTCTGGGCACACGGGCATGATTGGCCGGGACGCTCGTTATGAATACAATCAGTGCGCTCCAAGGTACAATGAGCCTGTGCCGCATACATGCGTTAACTCTCATATGCCCTCTGCATATGCGAGTGAACGGACCGGTGCCCCAGTGTAGGATACTTTTAGATTCTCTGTCTCTACAATATGCCTGAGGAAGTAGTTGTCACAAAGGAAGCGCCAAGCACCCCAGAAACAAAGAAGGTACCTTCGCCGGAGCCCAGAAAGGTAAATTTGTTAGATTATCAGACAGTTGGTCGCACCTGTGTTAGAAGTTTGATTGTTGCCGTGTGGCTGTGTGGCTGACGGCGGGAGAAAGTTGGCTGTACGCGAAGGTGTGTGAACGTCTGATGCTTTATGAGGCACGTACTGCCTGCATTGGGCAGGGTGGGAGAGTGTGGCGAACCCGAACCCTCTCACGATATTCTCTGATCAATATGTTTCAGATTGCGTGATCGTTTGTTAATTTCAGTTGATTTGCTTACCGTATGACGGGGTTTTTGTGCTTGTGTTTGCCGCCGAGTGTGATGTTGGATTACCCGGCAGCTGGGCGTTGACAAGCTTCCACCGTTCATTATTAATGTGACACACCGTTCGCGGGAGAGTAATATTGTTGATTTCACACCTCCGACTGATTAGCGAGCTGACAGTTAGTTGTTCTCCGTCACTCCCGCTTCCTCCGCGTGGAAGATTAATCTCTCCCCTACGCCACAAAACATCAATGTCTTCTGGATAGATTCAAATTGCTTGAATTCCCCGTTCGCTTGCCTGGCGTTGGGGACTCCTGGCAGAGCTTGCATCGGTGTAATAACATGCTACACTACATCGCTGTCAATTTTTGAATATCGTTCTCGTACCGACTTTATCTAAATCATGTGAATTTCAGCTAGTTGTATGTGACGCTAAAGTTATTGTTTTCTAATGTAACTGGTGGTAGTTTATGAACGAGATAACGCGGTAGCTGGGACGTGATTTAATCCCACGGCCAGGTGTGACTGATTAGCTCGGTCTTACCGCAGCCTGCTGCCTTTGTGCGCCGCTACCTCGGTGTGTAAATTTGTGCTACATGCATCCTGCTTAACTCTATTGTGTGTTTGCTTTTGTTACAGGGAGCATCTTCAAGTCTAGTCGTCAAGTTTGCTGATACAGAGAAGGAACGCCAGCTACGTCGAATGCAGCAGATGGCGGGCCCCCTTGGACTCCTCAACCCCTTTACCCTCTCGCAGTTCGGGGCGTACGGCGCCAACTACCCAACACAGGCAGTCAACCCCTCTTCTGTAAGTACCAACTCTTTTACTCTACCCCCTTCTAGACGCGATAGCATCACCCTTTGATTCAATGCGTGCAGACGTTCACTGGCAGACGTTAAGTGAAACAAAAAGCCCCCTCAGACTTTAAAACACAGCGCCTCTTCCCCGCCTACATTAGAAATCAATCAGACTCGATAAGAGTCGGCGTGGTGAAAGTTTTAGTTCGTGTTGCGGCCTGTAGAAGGCCCCCTGATGGGAATATACGTCTGATATTATCATTTATCCTCTTTTCGCACATAATCCCGCGTCTACTACTATGGCAATCAGGCTAACAAGGGAATCAACAGCGCCGCATTAAGCAGGGACAAGGGCGGGGAAAAGTGGCGAAAATCTGCTGTAATAAGCCAGACAAAGGGCATGCTGCTGCGTTCTGCCTGTGATTATAACATATGGGATGCCCACCCCGCGAGTTGTTTGTGGCGTATTCGGAACACGTCAGAGTTTGGCGCGTCGCTGTTGCCACATTAGTAAGCTGAATTTCCATGAATTAACAATGGCCCGTATCACAGCGTGATCTATGCCGCGTATTACGTTTACTGACGGATTCAACCGGCGTTTTCTGTTGGCTGCCAAGCGCGCGGTTTGATATCACTCGAATATATTGGTTTGAATAATTAAAGATTCATGACGAGCGAGCATCTGCTGTTTGGAGTGTCATTAAGCCGACTGGAGCGTCTACCTGCTATCCTCAAAGCGCCCAATCACAATTACAGATAAATATTGAGTTGGTTATCGAGGCACTTGGATTCTCATCTTCAGCGGGATGAGCTCAAATTATTTGCTGTATTGGTAGTCGGGGTACTCGGAGAAATGCGCAGGCAGAGCCTTCGGATCTATACTGGCCTCATTTCGGAATCTCCATTGCAAATTCGATAAGCGGCTCAGTAAACCTGACTTGGAAATTGAATTTTGAGCAGTTTCTGATGAATGTGGCAACGTGTAACATTGTATGTCTATGCCCGCGAGGGGAGATGACTAAGCAATGCTTACCGCTTCCTAGTTTTGTTATAAAAAGCAGCGCTCCCCCTACTCAGCAATGCTTTTAGTCTTGGATTGCACATTGGCTTGCTTGCTCTGTTTTTGCCAATATTGTCTCGTAGGATCAATGGACAATCTCGGCAGTGGCTGGCACGGTGGCTCCCCTCCTCCTGTCATGATGGAGGTCGAAGCTGATGCATGCTGAGCGACAGGGACGCTACTCAATTCGCCAACGATTTCTGCGATCAAATGTCAGCCATCTCACGAGTATTTCTAGTACATTAGTCTCTGCCGCCTCGCGTGGTGGGTGTGTCCTCTCTCTCCTTCTGCTCACGTGCTAACCTGCGCCCTGCTCCTTACACCCCAAATAGCACAAAACTCGGGGGCCATATTGATAATGCAGGACAAGCGAGAGAGTGACAAGCACATGGGGACACTTGTTTGTTCGAGCCTCCTATTGAAGAGCAAGCAATTTCTGTCTCCGCTGCTTGGCTGATCAAGGGGTAAATAATCTTTCAGTGGCTTGACACGAGTAGGGTGCGTGCGATCCATCAGTTTTACTAAATCTCCTTCCACATCCGCATCGTACGTTTTAACATCAATTGTCTAGTGACAGGCGACCGTGGTCTCCTTAATCAAGCTCACCATAGTACGGGGCTAGGGTAGCGCTACTTCCACAACCCGGGCTTCAGTTGCGCACAAGGCCTCTTTATTCCGAGGCATTTTCGGCGGGGGCTTTTAGTCGTAACAAAGCCATGAAGTAAGGCTTGATTGCCATTCAGTCACCTTTGTGACATGCCATTGTCCTCGCTAGTGACACGAGGTAGATTAAAGAGTGGGGAACTCGCTGCTCTCTGCAGTCTGTCCGAACCTCGGCATAGGACAATTACTGTTGTTTTGTACAAGGCGCACGTATTTAGCCGGCTCGGCCCCCGCACCTCGGGCTGTTTCGATTGTATATGTATACCAGGGATTTCGGACAATGGCCCGCAACAATATGCAATTTTCTGTTTGCCCAGCTGGAAACGTTCTCCGGCGCCGCGAAAACACCGCAAGCCACCGTGTTTGTCCAGAGAATATAGATCGCGGCGAACCACTGACCATCGCCTGCTAGTGGCTGTTGCGCTCGGTGATGTTTAGCCGGGATTTCGAGGGAGTAATATGTTTAAGCTTGATTAAGGCCTTGCCGAGGCTTATGAGGGGTTTTAATTGGGGCCACTCCCTTGGATTTACGGCTAATCCCCTCGCTGTGAAGGTGAATCCGTGCGCCGGTTGCACAAGCCTTTGAAGTCACCAATAATCGAGTTGCGATTCTGGCGATGCGAAATAATACATCCTTGACGAGATCCTGCATCCCATTCCCCCTGGTGGATATCGGCGGAGGCAGGTGATCCGGCTCTCCATTGATTGATCATATTGTTCTGCCTGGGCACACGGACAGGTGGGCTCGTCACAGGTGCTCCCTTCCTTACTCCAGCTTACGTTACGAGGTGGACAAACACAAGTCGAGTAGTATACACACAACGGACACCTGCTCGCTCCTTTGTCAGCTCGGGTGACACAACAACGCAGAGATGTATATGGTGAGTGCGCCCCTCTACAGTTATTATTGCACGTGAATTATTCAGCCGCCGCCCATTGGCTGTGATATCCCGGGGAGCGGGTCGGGTTATTGTTATGTCGTTAAGTCGGAAGCTGAGACGTGCCTCGAAGCTTCCCATTGACAAGTTTACACATTCAGCAGCAGCAGGGGCAGCGAGCATGTACATCTACGTAAGTCCGCTTATTTCTCTTTCCACCAGCGCCGACCACCTTTACCTAGTCGGGCTTTTACAACAGTTTTTATTGTGCCCCATGCGGTGATTCATGTAGGCTGCATTCGGTATGAAATATTAATCGAGAATCATAACTAAACTTCTATATTGATATTGGTAATGTGGACTGGGTAATGTAAAATTATCAAAATCAATGCTGTTTTATACCACGGCTGATTGTATTATGGATATTGCGTCGCGCGCCTCAAACGTTAAGCGGAGTTTGTTAAGCATCCTTGATGCCCGCCTTGCCGAGGAGAGAAGTGTTGTGTCTACAGCTCGATACAACTCCCCTGGAAACCATCTAAGCAATGCTGAAACACACATCTGTGTTTTTGAATTGAAAATTAAACCTCTTCATCGGCGGGCGCTTTGTCGTGTGAGTTGAGATTGCGCGTGGTTTAGAGGCGATGTTAAATAAGAGTGGGAGAGTACTGGGAATTGTATGATGGGATGTAGTTGGCTGTGGCTGCCGGGCTGACGTACTAATGAATACCCATTCAGGCAGATTGGCCGGGTCCATCCACCTGCCGCTGACAAGAACAGCCAATACCTACACAGTTTATGCACCAAATCTTAGACCATTATCTCTCATTCATCATCATCAGTGCGGTGAAATTACCTGGCGGACCGAGCTGTGAGCTCCATAACGCTGACGGTCTCGCAGGGCCCGACCGCTTGCTCTTTGTGTAGACGGACAAATCACGGTGGTTCAGTTCTCCGGCTACCCCCCTCCCCAGCTGCCCCAGTAACGTGATGCAATTTGCCCTCCCCCATGGCTGTGTTTTCCCTGCCTTTGTTTCAATTGTCTAATCAATGTATTTGTTCGGCGAATTTACACGTCCCATTCGGGCTCTTTGCCCGGGGTTTTAAACTGCGGAATCCCATACAACATCGCGCCACTGACGGCGAAATTACTGCTTATTTATGAGCTCGGGCAATCGTTCACGTCTGGAATAATGAAATCGCGGAAAAGGAAAACTTCTTTACGCGAAAAAGCAGTCTGATGGCGAATTGATTAGTTTTTGCCTCGTGCGTTTGTTTGAACAGGACAAGTAGAAAGCAGCGAGTGTGCCTAGAATCCTGGAAAGGGCACATTTCCTGGGACTACCAGGAAGTGGGGCGGGCGGCTGGGACCCCGGCATGCCAGTTACAGTTGCCGCCCCGGCAGATGTGAATGTTTCTCTTGTTATCTTCTCACACCGGGCCCAAATGGCTTTCTGCTGTTTGTCAGAGGATGTGCCGCTTTTTCCACCAGAATTTCACGTTTTTTAAACACCAGAGAACGTGCTAAACCATCCTTGATTGCGTTGCCATGGCATCGGGCTGGTGGCTGTTAGTATCGGCTTAAAAGCAGCGAGAGAGCGGTTTATCAGCGATGAAACAATGGTCTTTTGAGAGGTTGGAAATATTCTCGGGGTTGAGCGCTCGCGGCTACGTTGTCGAGCTTGATGCCGCAGATATCAGGCTGCAATCTTACAGATGACTTCACATTCAAGGACCCTTTGTTCTTGCGTCGGCTTCCAATTGACGGCCTGCGTCAAAAGGGTGGGGCCGGTAGCTGGCTGCTGAGACAATACACGTAGTTACCGGTCATACTCATTTACATGAAACATTGATAGGGTTCAGTTTTGTGGACAAGTAGGCAAATATACCTGGCTAACAAAGCGCACAAACACAGGTACAATTCACCCTGATGAAAATCAATAGAGTCGGCTGCCAGTCTCTCAGGTGCGAATTTACCGATAAATGTAGTGTGGTTTGTCTGAGGAAGACCCAGGGGCACCTGCGCAAAACAATGTTTTAGTTAGCGAGTGCGTGTCGACGACTAAGACGGTGGCTTAGATCCTCTGCCAGTTCATTATCGGGTCATCTGACATGCTACTGGGAGAGATCCATAAACTAAGCCTGATGAGCGGCGGGGATTAGGGTGGGTGTGGCCGGCATTGTCACGAACAGTGTGTGCGCTGAACTATGGGGAGGTCATGACCTTTCCCTGGCTGCACACACACAGAGCTTCGTTGCTAGCGAGGGTTTTGTTGTTGTTACCCCGCTAAGCCCCTGACTTCTCAGAGAACATCTGAACTGTAAAGGACAACGTAAGGACACATCTCCCGAACGCCTGCTGCTGAGGCAGGAGCCGTGTATTATAATAATCATCTCACTGGGTACACTTCCGCAGTTATGCTTAGCTCGCCTCATCAGAATCTATAACAGTGACTAACTCTGCCTCGTTAACGGTAAAAACCCTCGCCGATTTACTAGCGTGGAGTCGGTTTAGCCGGAGGGGCGGCCGTTTGTTGTAATGTGTGTTGTAGAAACGAGGTGAGTAGGAGCGTGTGATCGATAGTAAGGATAGACAGACGGAGCTGGGAGTGTCCCCGCCAGACCCTCTGTCTCACTCCCTACCAACCAGCCAGATGTGATTCCACAACATCATCATTATGCCTCATGCAAATTTTACATTTCTAATCTATTGTGCGTGGCTCCGGGTTAAATATTAATACGGCCGATGCGGTCCGCTGCCACGCGCTTGGCTTGTTCCCCCCGCCACTGACAGTTTTAAACAAAGACCTCGCCGGAGAGTGCTTCGATTTAAAGCCATCCTCCTGTCGGACCACATGCCAGGCGAGCACGCTGCATGCCGGACGCTGAATTTTCTAAACTGCTTAAAACTTCACGCGCGCGCCAGTCAGTCAGGGGCTGCTGAGAAAACAGTGAGATATCGAAAACATCTGGCCTTTGTTCGCGGTACCGCAACGTTGGATTTACACAGGTTCGAATTTTAATTCATTTCTAGGCGGGCCCGATCTATTTTGGGGGCACGCGTGTACACAATGACATGTTTTAAATGGGGCTTCGCGCACACCTTTGTACGCGACTCGGCTGTCGCGCCATAGTCAATTATGATTCGGGGATCATTCATCTGCGTATTGTGTTTGCAGATTGCACTCATAAATATTGGGCACAACAATATGCCCCGCCATTGTGAGCTGAATATTAGTGGCGTGTTGGTCGAAGCCCGAGCGTTCCGTTCACTCTCTCCCTCTCGCACACAGCGATTCGTGTGCTTGTCCGATGTTGACTCATAGTCTCTGTCTGGCTTTACACCGAGCAACACCAGCCCGATCGACCGCGATTTAATCACGCCAAGCTCCCTTTCTTAAGGTTTGTATCAACAAGAGATTTAAATAGCGGCGCAAATCCAGTTGATGTGAATCATCCCTGCCGGCCTGACTCAAACCTGGTGCTGGCTGAGTTGGTGTGTGCCTGCAGCCGGGAAGCAGATTACATCACAGCGTTGTTTGCGTTCTCCGCAGCCGCAGTTCTCACAGGAATCAGTCTAAGCAGCTTTACCCGGAGTCTCGGCGTGTTTCCTGCTTCTCGCCTCATTCTTCGACCACGCTCATTTGCCGGCAGATTTTCGCCCCGTTTGGAATCGTGGAAATTGTTCACTCGTGGATATTAGTTGTGCTTCTGAACCAAGGATGGCTTACTGCGTTGAGAGACAGGTAAAGAGCGAGATTCTCTGTCAGTATTTATCACGGTGCGCCTCGCGGTTGAGCGAGGACAAAGGTTTAGTGGCGAGCTGGATCTACAGATTTATCATCTTGACAGGGGCTTTGAATTGAATCTAATAGATTTGATATGTGCGCCGGGACCTAACACCGGCTATACAGATGGTACGGCGAGTGGATAGAAGCGGGGCAACTGTGCATCCAATAACCTTGTCTCGCTAGCAGCGATTTTTATCAAATCTCACTCCGCCGATAATATTGATGTGAGATTTTATTTCAGGACTATATTGTGCCGCCTTCTTTTGGATAAATAACGCGTGATTTATCGGCACGGGTTTTACGAATATGCACATGAATGCCGCCTCATATAGTCTTTGTGCGCCTATACAAATACAACTCTATGTGGAACTCAAACTCTCTCCTATAAAGCTCGGAGTGGTAATTTATACTGTCTAGTAATATGACGTTCTCTTCCTCTTTTCAGCAGCAGCAGCAACAACAACAACTGATGCAGCAGCAGGCGGCTCTGGTGGCAGCGGCGGCTGCTCAGGGAAGTTACCTAAACCCGATGACAGCTCTTGCTGCCTCCCAGATCCAGCATGTCAATCCCCTGGCCATGCCTAACGGGCTGACAACGCCCGCCATCACACCAACTAGCACAGGTGAGGCAGACCTCCACCGATACCTTACCACCGCCACTATTACACCCACAAGCACAGGTGAGCATGCCCGGACCCCACCCCCTCTCCTCCCCCCGTACACGCGGGCACACCACACCGTCAGACACACCCTCCTCGCATAAACAAAGACAATTGTTTATTCCCGAGCAGACCCGGCCGTCAGTAAGTGATTAAGCACGGGACGGTAATTATTAAGATTATGGAGGATGTAGTAACAGAAGGGGGGTGACTGACAGCCAGGTGGTGTCCCGCAGCGGGGGGATCCCAACAGACTTACCCCCACCTTGGTCGATGCAAACCGAGTCATGTCTCGTATCCATCATGTTCCGAACGCGATCCACCATAAAACTACAGTGATTTACGTCTTCCGACGTCGGAATTTGCGTCTTACATGATTAATCTGACCACGGTGGGTGGTTACCTGCGGGTTCTTCTGTCTCGATGTATAAGCAGTTCAATGTCGGTGGGAACAAGTGATCCGGCGACCGACCCCGTATTTCTTGCGAGCATCGACATTGAACTATCGAATGTTATCATCAGCTTTATTTTGGGAACACTAATTAATGTCGATGAAATACACCGATCTGGTAACTAGGTAGTTACCTGTCAAACGTTTAGGTGAAGGGATTCAAAACGGCACGGTTAATCTCTCGCACCATCTCTTTATTAAACCACAGCTGTTTTAGTATAGATCTGTTTATGGTAATTAAGTCTGCCCGATGTATGTGTGTTTGACTTTTTCTGTCTGTTTTCCTCCATAATATTCTCTACAAAATTTCACTTTTACAAGCATCTGTACATAGTGGGGTGGTTTTTATTGTTAGACAGCACACTTTCTGAGTAGTCACATTCTATAGGCTCGTTTGAGCAGCTGTATATTGATATCGAATATGACGTTAACATCTCTGTATTATCAAAACATTTATTTCATCCCGAGCACAAAAAGGCGCGGTAAAATGCGGCACGCGTGTTAGAATATTAGAATATTCTCCCTCGCTGTATTTAAGCTCGCCCCTCACTGCCACAAAGAGATTTTATTTTAATTATTCTCTGCATGTCGGTGTATTATGTGTATGTAAATCAAGCGATCAACTGATCTTTTTGTCGCCACCCTTCAAGTTTCAACCCAATCCATTTAAATGTTTGACAGATAATACTATGCATCGCCAGTGTAATGTACTACTTGACACGTTTTTTAAAACATAAAGGGTAACAAAGCCAACCCAAACAACAGTAATTGTACGCTGCGTGCAGCAATAATAACTGAGAAAAGTAATCCATTATTCTTTGTTTGAACGTTCCAAGCATCTAATGCATTTTTTCAAAGTATGACTGCGATAATACATTAGCATATTACTCTGATTCAAGCCACGTTTCGTGATTAGCTAGTTTTTACGCGGTGCCATGTAAGCTGGTGTTTTGCCTATCACATTCGTCGTGTAAGCCCCTGTTGGGCTGCTCGTAACACTTGGTATATTTTCCTGGTTTTCGCCAGGGACTGCAGCTATCAACGGTGCTCCACCTACCATGCTCTCGCCCACGATGACTGCGTTTCCCGTGACCCAGGCTAACGGACAGACGACCATGGTGGATGCCAATGGAATCCCACAGTACCCAGGTAGGTACCGCACCCCCTCCCTCGACACCTCCCGGCAGTCCCTCTCCACCCGGAGGGGCCCTTGAGGTGATCGATGTAGGTGTGTTTGATGTCTAACTAAACTGATACCGCCAATACTGATACAAGATGGCTGGCGGGATCAGATTTGATTTTCTCTGTTGTGATGATATCATTAGGCTCGGTGATTTGCACTTTAAAGGGGTTCTCATTAGTTTAGGTTTCGACGATGTGTATTTGACTTATGATTGCAGTCGCCGTGTCGACTCTTTATGTAAAAACAATTAAGTTAGTCTATTCTTTGTGGGTTTAGAAATAGCTGAATGGTGCGGCAACTTCACTTACTAGTGAGAAAGGTCATTTTGTAGAATGAGACCATTGTTAATAGAGATATTTAAGCCACTGTGTTAAGTAATTAGTAAAATGTTATATAATGTATTCTTATGGCGACATATCTATTTCGGAGATTCGCACGAGGATGTGAAATAATTGTGGTATAGTTGCCTCATCATTACGAAGCTACGTGTGCATTTATAGTGGGTTTATCTAGTGCAAGATCTCTGATACTTATTTATGCCTTGATATAAATAACATGTGTTCAGGCAATACATTATACTTTCTGATTTATATATCTGATTTATGAAAAGAGATAAATTTGAACGTAAAAATAATGATTGATAACTTTGACCTGAACCAAGTTAGTCGGTTTGCTGTTAATATGCATTTCATTGTCGTCCCTGTTTTCTCTGCATATATGTACTCGTGGAATTGTTAATAGTTTACATTTATTTCCCTGTCCCTGTCAAGTCTGATAGGACTTGTTTATGTCGGTGTAAAACCGGTCACCTTTATTGGTTGCCACCATACATTATACATATCCACCTGTGGAAATTTGTTTGATAAGGATGTTTGTCTCACAAAATGTTCCCAGTATAATTCATCATATGTAAAGTGCGTTTTTCTATATTTATATATCTATGTATATATATATATATATACGATAAGCCTTTTTCACGCTCTTTGATAGACCCTGCTCTACAAGCTCTCGCTGCCACGCACAGAACATCCTATCAGGAAGCCTGCTCACTCACCTATGGATGTCATGCGCTGACCGATCGTCTGCTGATGTCTGATAAACCGCCACAAATGGTGCTGCCCCCTTGGGGTAGGTTTATTGGTGATGGAGATCGATACGATGTCCATATGTGATTGGGCGAGCGCCTGGGTGGCTTGGCAGACGGAGTGTGAACAAGGACTTATGTTCGTGGTGTGGCCATCGAGCCGGGCATTTTAAAGCTCCGGCCACACACAGCGTTTGATCCCTTTCTAAATGCTAAAGAATGGATGGTGCTACCTAGTAACGCACCTCCTCAGTTTTAGCGGCCTCTCTCACTCCCTATATCAAGTCCAGCCGTAGCCTAATGTGGTGGTGATTCTGTGTAGAGCAAACCTCTTTGGTGCAATAAATCGTCGCTCAATTTTTGATTATGCTAGAGGATAAATTTAATTTTCACCAACAGTAGGTCCATAAGAAAATACATTTTTCCTAGTAGACCGATTTGAGCCATTACTGAAATTCCCACCTTAGAGCAGAGATCACTTGTGAAATTGGATAAATCTTTCGCGGCTGTAAATTACAATAAATCGATCTCTGCCTGGGTATCTTTTGAAACCTCGCGACATGTTTTGCCAAGCCATGCAGTAATAATGTTGATTTTTTGCTCTTCTAGCACAAATTGCGAATGGTGATCCGCTTCAGCAGGCGTACACAGGAGTCCAACAATATGCCGGTACTGATGAATCCTGACTTACCCTTTTACTCCTCCATCAAAACAATAACTCATCAGCGTTTGATCCACTCGATTTTTTAACATTCCGTCCCGTTGCCTCTCACAAAATTCACGAACTTCGACCTTAAATTCCCATCCAAATTGACCTTCACAAAGCTATGGCACAAAAGCTCGTTCATACATTCACCAAACCATCAGTAGATGAATCACCCCAGATCAGATCGGGATTATCCATTCAGCCGCTTACTAGATGTGATAAAGTGCCATAGTTTTGTTTCACACTCCTCGATCAGGGATATTTAGATTATTTATGATATGACTAAGACCATACGCGTAGTTTTTACCGTACTAGTTAAAAAACACACATTGAAAGGAGACTGGGCTTATGTGTAATAATCTGACGTGTTAAAACCAACCGTCTGGGATCAAGCCCTGTGACTGCACTACCCGCTTCAGTGTTGTTGTGTCTCGTCCTATGTTGTTTACTACTTACGAAAATTCTCATCTCTTCCTGTTAACTCAGACATCTAACCCTTCACCTCGCCTACATCTACGTCAAAGCTCTAGTCTACCAGCTATCTCTCTTTCTCTCTCTCTCTCTCTCTCTCTCTCTCTGCCTGACGACTTCTTCAGTTTTGTTCATCTAAGTTAACTTGGTACTCGGTTCTTTTAGTTTTATTCATCAAATATTTTCTCTCCTTAATATCTACTAATACCTTACGTTCTAAGTACATTTCATTTCCCTTAAAAACTAGACTCTAACTCTTATTGTTAAATGTTGTGAAGTGTTGCTTGTTGCGGTGTTGTTAGATGTACCCCCTCTGTGCGTACTATATAAACATGTTTATTAGAATTATCAGAATCGAATGATATATATATATATATGTTGTACTTTAAGAAAGTGCATATTTCACTGGAGGCATACTTTTTATCGTATGCAGTTTTGCCTTGATCATAATCGTCCACGTAAAATTGGATGTAAATATACGTAATATTTATTTTTTATTTGTGAATTTGATCAGATATATAGAGTTTGGTCTTCTGTTGTAAGTTGAGTTTGAGACTAACTTTTCAATCTTGGATAGCATATTGGCTTTTCTTGTGAATGTCAACACTACTAGCAAATACAAGCGCCACTCATCATCCCGACTCAGCTTGTTAATGACACAATTCTTATCGCAAAACTTTAAAAATCAGCTTAAACACAATTTACGTTTTATAAAAGAGAAATTTCAGGACTAAATTGAGTAACGAGTACATGTATTTGCTAGTGTGTCGTATAGTTGTTGCCCGGACTGACTCCCAATTGTTCTGACATTGTAGCTACCTATCCCGCTGCCTATGGACAGTTTCAACAGGCCCTTGCTCAGCATGCGGCAACGGTGGTGCCAACTGCTCAGAAAGAGGGTAAGTTTCCATGGTTACACATTGGTTGCCATGGCAATTCATCCAATCTCTTCTATGCAATCTGGATACATCAGAGTCAAAATAGTTTTTGCTGATAACCGAATTACGCGACAGTATCAAATGGCGAGATTTACTTGTGAATGCAGCGAAGCTCATCAGCTTCACAGGCTCCGGGGGATGCGAGCTCATCGTATCTTGCCAGAAGCGTTATGTCAGGAGTGGTGAAGTAAAGAATGAGACCTGCTCACGGGCTGACCCCCAAACAGCGTTAGCCGCTGATGCCAATTCTAGCTGACACGAGCTCTTATTGCATTAGCAGGCGCGTGAAGCCCTTCCAAGAGAAGGCGCTTCCTTGGCTTCAGGAACCTGGAGGAGGATGGAGCTGGATGATAATTAGTCCGCTATAAGTAGTACACTAGTGCGGCAGACGAAATCAGTGTTTGGAAGAGGCGTGTGAGATTAGGAAGGCCGTTAAGCTGGCACGCGTTAAGAGGAGGGTATGCAGTAACCTTGGTTGTGAGGCTGACGTGACGGGAGAAACTGGCAGGGTTAAACAGGGCGGTGACATGAACGCAATTTACTAGCGATCAATCGCCCGATACACACCGCCTAAGTATGATCTACAATTGACAGGGCACGGGCGGCCCTACCCTCAACCCCGCTCCCTGACACTCGCCTGCAACCTACTCCTCATTTTTATTCAATTTTCTATTGATTTTGCCTCTCCAGAAATTGTAATTACCCTCTTCAGGCTGCCAGTGATTGATTAAGGCGCGCCACGTCGTACATTACAATGATATCGCTCCTACACTTCACACCGCGTCATTCTTCATTGACTAAATAAATTGTGCTCCACCTAGGGCCCATAATTAGGTATGGGAGCAGGCATGGACGGAATAATGGAGCGCCTTTCTCGCCGCTAACACCAGCTCCCCTCCCGCTCACTCGATCACCTTCCAAGGTCCTCTTCAATATGTGCTTCTGTTGCCATGGCAACCAGAAGTTCCTTAAGAAATAATTGTATATGATATTCAGCGATGCTGTGCGGCGAAGAACAAATGGGCTATCATTAGGGCCCCTGATGTGACCATGGCGATGTATCCAGATTATTAAAGCCTAGATATGACGTGCTGCAAAGTCAGAATATCAAGCAGAACAGTTTAATTCATATTCATATGAGTTAGGTATGGTCATGTATGTATTTGCAGTAATGCTGTATCACCCAGTGGCATTGCATTAAGTGTGCAGTGTTTTTGCATAGAAATGTACATATTGTGGCACACTAAAGTGTCGTACCTTGTCGAGTACTGCATTTGACAACTACAGTGTTGTAACATGTCAGACATATATTGATTACTGCCTATATAATTATACAATCGTAAATATTAAATTAGTATTAAGTGCTGTATATATATGATATAGACTCTAGCTTTCTTATACATGTATGTATCGATGCATGTAAAATAAGTACACCCAACAAATGTAATATCATATTTTGCATGACTTTTGCAGGTCAGGGTAAGAAAACGCTACATTTTTGGCCGAGTGCTCCCTCAGATACGCAAAACCAACACAACTACAAAATGAAACCAAAATCAAACATAAATCTAAAACCCTACGAACAAACCTTGGACTGCGCTCATCAAAAAAGTTTGATAAAATATGATAGATGTTAAAAAAAACAGTTATCCAAATCAGTCAAACCTGACTCCCCATGTCAGTGATAGAACTAGAGAAATTGGTATTGTAGATTTGTCTAGTCATTGATAGAATTTGATAGCTGTGCGCCAAATTGTTCTTCCAAATTCAATATACGATATATCACACCCATTTGCGAAAGGTAACTTTTCCATCACTTCGGCTTGTTTCTGTGAATTTTAGTGTCAGACATTTTGTGATTTAGACTTTTTGCATCCATATTTTGTGATTTGCGCAGTGATATATTATATTAGTGCGTTTGTGACCTAGAACTGATGTTGTCTTGTGATTTGCGACTCGTGACCTTTGTTTTATTTTGTGAATTGTGAAAACGTGGTATCACATTCCTATACTACTTAGCAACGTCGAGAGGGAGAAAATCGGTGTCGAATCCGGGATTCGAGCTTGTTTTCTCGCCCTGCACCTCACATCGATAGATTTGCATTGATATTGTTTGCCTGATGGTTGTCTGTGCTTATCGGTGTTTTTTTAATTTCTTCTTTTCATTGCCTTGACCATGAAAGGTTACGTTGCAGGACCAGAGGGCTGCAACCTGTTCATCTACCACCTTCCTCAGGAGTTTGGAGATGCGGAGCTCGCCCAGATGTTCATGCCGTTTGGAAATGTGATCAGTGCCAAAGTATATATTGACCGTGCCACAAACCAAAGCAAATGCTTTGGTGAGTTCCTTTTCACATATTGCAGCTCGCAGACCGTCTCATCCCGAGACGAGCCTGCGGTTTTTGCACGCAAATTCTCTGCCAATTTTCCTATTCAGAATGAAATTGAATAGCAGTTGAAATTGGAGGTTCCGAAGGCCATTTCCTAATAAGTGTTGATTTTGCCTTTCAGGATTTGTGAGTTTTGACAACCCGGCTAGTGCACAGGCTGCCATTCAAGCCATGAACGGATTTCAGATAGGGATGAAGAGACTCAAAGTTCAACTCAAGAGACCAAAAGACGCCAACAGGCCTTACTGAGCTCTCGTGGGGAATTATCTCTCTATATATAAGGCTTATAAGGTGAGCGCTCACTCCTCCTTCAAATATTTTCTTGCTCAATTGGGAAGGCGGCTCATATTTGCTGCTGTTAGAAGCATTTCGTTTTAAAAGTATGGTACTTTGGAATTAGGCGCATTATCAGCTGAAATGGAGCGAACGGCTGCGACCGCCAAGATTTCTAACATGTTAGATAAGTTCTAGAGAGCCTGCTTCAAACCGCTAATTCTACATCATAGAAAAGTAATTTTTTGCCTACTCATTTGCTTGGGATTGATAGTTAACTTTTTCAAAGCAATACGTACGTGAAATCATTTATGGGAAAGTGCACTAGGCATTGACTTAGAAAATTGAAGAGAAAATTACCGTATAGTTGTGAATTATGCGCCCACTTATCTGACTCGTTGCTGTATACAGACTGTGATAAATCTGCACGTGCTCAAGTGCAGGCTGGTGCTCGATCCTCATTGGTTGGCTACTGGTTAATAATACATTTACGTAAGTGAGAACAAAATCTGATTGGACAAGTGTTGTTCACACGTTGTAGCCATTTTTGTCCCCATAATGCCTTGTTCAGATATCGTCTGCTTCTTATAAATATGGTGTGTTTATTATTTAGTACCAAATTCGTAATACTAATTTAATCAGAGATCTTGACTGTGATTTTAACTGGATTGAATTGATTAACTTATCCGTCAAATCATTGTTGATTTCACCGTATGTGCATGGGTTTCATAATTTCTAGACAGAACACAAAGTTTGGTGTATAATGAGGGTTGCTGGTTGATATATTGTCTGTCACCACATCTCAATAACACGAAGCAGGGTGGAGGACTGGTTCAATTATAAATAAAACAACAGCAATAGTCGTTTCTTGTCGTCAGGTTGATTGAGACATAGACATGCATCAAGACCAAAATACGTTCTACGTAGGCCAACTCGCAAGTGTGAATTTACATCTGAATGCTTTATGTCTCAATCAAGTGCCTGAATATTTTGTCAAAATGTACACCGGGTCAGACGAACTTTTGAGCTGTAATTTTAATCGACAGCCGCCAGAACCAATGCATTTACTCTTGACATGTATATAATGTTTTTCCAATGTACTCCCAGTGTTTGATGCTTTCAAACAGTTTACGGCTCACACTATCAGTGTTTTCCATGTTTTGGAGGATATGTTTAGAACTATTCTTGTTGTACAGGGTGTAGGAATGCGGTGCTTACAAACGAACAATCATACTGCTAACAAACGTACATTAGTGCCTTTTTAAAACTGCTGCTATCGTAGAGTGTGATTAAATACACTAACTCCGTCTTAACAAAACCGATGTAAGCGTGTCATACAATATTAAGCATGCATTACACAATTCTATGTCCTCATATAATTCAAAATTGTAATGTGTTGCATCTCGGTAAACTAGTCGTAAAATTGCTAACCATAAATAACAATATTCGGGCGATGTTTACTTATCAGATAATATATTCTAATGCAAATGCTTTGTGATTACTATATTTGCCAAAATTACTAGTCCTAATTTTACAATTTATGGTTATTTGAGTCCGAATATAACGTCGAGGGGGTACCCTAATTTTAAAAGTGAGTTATCGAGGAAATGGGCAAGAGTTTAAGGGAGTTGTTTTACTTTGTGTGTATTAGTGCCACCAGAATTTGCCGTCTGGACGTTCTTCGTATACTTTTTGTATACTATGCTATTTGGCGTTTCTAGTAAATGGATTTGTGATCATATACCCCATACTTCTGTATACAGATGTGCAATAGGTCTTCTCTGTGTAGCAGTATTTTTACATTTTGATTTATCCTATTTCGAATCACTAATGGTTGTTCTGTTTATCAACGACACCACGTTTAAGTCCCTGCCGTCGCCTTAGTTCTTTACAATCAGTTATATCAATTCGAGACCTTTTTTTAACACTGTCCTTGAAAACTTTATAGATTCGGCATTCTCAAAGGGAGAAGATGTATCAGTTTCTTGCCTTTGCGACGCCATCTTAATTCCCCATACCCTCAAGATTACATACGTCGTTAACTCGTTATTAATATGTGTTTTATGTTTTCCTCTTACAGATTAAACCCCTGTGAATGCGGATTTGTAAAGTTATAGGCAGGAGAACAAGTAGGACAATTTGTGACTTGAGGGTCGCGTGAAATTTGAATTCAGATCCTTTTTACGGACAAGAATTGGTTAGGAAAGGACAATGCGTCAAAAGATGACGACTCGCTAGCCCACCTGTAGGTCACATGATCTGACATATCTAATGTTTTGTAATATATTGAATGATTGAATTATAATTATAGTATTTATACTAATCATTAATACATAATTTAATGCCACAGCTTCAGTAGTAAGATAATTAAAATTTCTAGATTCTAGTCTTAGCTTAGTTAGTATGTAGCATAAAGACACTAGTAGTAAACAAATGTAGATAATATAGGTAACAGAAAACGTAAAATTTGTTAAGAGTGCAATGTAGCATGCTGTTCGCCTCACAAATATGGACACAAATAAAAGGCTATTCCACTACTTTTGTTGGAATAATGGATGGCCCGAATATGCCTAGTATCAGCCTTCTGGCTGTTTTTGTACTATAGTGCAGCACCGTGTAAATAATTCTTATGGTTTTATTCATAAGATAAACGCGAGCAAACATAGCTTGAGTTGATGTTCTACACATTGAGCAGTCATGTTAATGGTGTGTTGAGCACTAAGTACTCAATCGTGAGTCGTGCAGCATGCTGCAGAGCAGTCACAAAAATGAGCACCTAATGTATTATGTAGAGAATTGTATTATTATGAATGCCTTCTAAGTGAAGCTAGTCATTGACAAGCCAAAAATGGGAACACATTATGAAAATGTATAATGTACACTATATAGTATTCACACTACTAATATTTATAACTAAACGCCTTTCATACTTAAATGTACGGAAAGTTCATAGACTTGAATCGGTGCATTCCATGATTTGTTACGGATCAATCATCTCTTCACTAAAAATCAAAATGTCTGCAGTGAGTGAGTTATTTTGAGCTTGAGTATTTTCTTTACTCCGTCTATATCATTGAGTTTTTGGACAAAATGAGTGCTAACATTTTAAATGAATGATAAAACATAGTGTAAATCTCAATGTTGTTCACATATAAATTATCTATAAGACAAACGGTTCCTGCAGTAATCATTGTTGGTTTTAATTATTTGGTTCATATGTCAATTTAACCAGCGTCAGTTTCTTCATTGTCAATGGTTGCAGCGTACCTTTATATATGTTTTGGTGTATAAGGTTGAAAATTTTCCTGATTTTGTCAAATTTCTCTGGGTAAACTGGGCCAAACGGCTGACTGTTAGAAGGCTGTGTGTTCAAACAGCAACCAAATGTTGTGATCACTCTACATTGTTAATTGATCAACAATTGTGTACACCGTATAAAGTAACGTGCGGTTTATTATATTTCTATTTGATTGCAACTGATCATTGTGGATTTTGCGCAGATATTGTAACATTTTCTGTAAAATGTTTCCGTTTGAATAAGAGGACCATTGACTATATATTTGACTAATGATTAACACTGTGACCAACAGATATAGTAACCTATTCATGGACTTATAATATATATTACCTCTTATGTTTTGAGATCACTTGCTGTCCAGGCGTTGTTAAATGTGTTATGGAGAATTCAAGTCGTATGGAGATATTATTGATTATATCCGATTGGTTTAATTTATTATCCTGTTACAATATACTACTTACTGTAAGACCTTATTTATTTGGAGGTTTTGTTATAGATTTAGAGGCCGTGTATGATATGCCTTAACTTATTGGAGGTGTTAAAATGACAAGTTATAATGGGTACAAGGATATGAAACAATTGTACATGACAGTTCAGAGGGATCAAACATTATGATATGGTCCCTTAGATTTTTCCTATTTATTATTTTTAATTTATTTATATTACACATCACTATGATAACAATTTGCACATTTTAGCGTAGTAATTATCATCAATGCATAACATATTTATAGGTTAGATATTCTAGTCAAAAAAAAATTGAACAAAAATATTATTGGACCACTTGATGGCCGAGAATCTATTTTATAAGAATGCGCGGGTGTAGAAGAGAGGGCTTGTTTGCTTGTGTAAGTTTTTGACACCTATTTGTAAATTTAAGATGATGAAGTATTTTTACCAGCAGGGGTATTTGTGCAATATATGTTGTTCTGAAAACTGCACGGTCTGTCATTGAGCGTGATATGTTGATTTTTGATACTACTACTGTGGCCAAGCCAGTGCCGTACTGACGTCACGTCACGTAACGTAAAGTAGCGCGTACTTACGTGGAGTTTAGAATCGTTCCGAAAACTAAAACATACCACTGCTACAAATACATGGACACAGTATTTTATTGTACAGCATAGAATGATTGATGTTGTCGGCCGTGGCATTAGGTATATCCTCGTGGTAGCACGTATAAGACATATACACTCCGTGTCAAGCAATGGCGGATCTGTCTCTGTTGCAGACAATTTCATCACACCTAATCGGTGCATTTTGGGGGAACTGAATCTCAAGCAGTATTATGTATATATTTGAACAATCAAGAATGTTTTGAATATTGTTTTACTGTGTGAAGAGCTACCAAATAAGGCATTTATTTAAATCGTATCGCCCGTATCTTATTACTGTATAAGCATTTGGTCTTTTATGACGTCATGATCATTAAGATGTATTGTACACCGATGATGTAATTGATACAATGATGATGCCACTTATGCCTTATGATTTTATCAACCAGTCATAGCTTTATTTGGATTGAAGAGAAACTCGTTTTAATTGGAGTTTAACTATGATTTGCCAAACAATTTGAATGTTGAGTGTTTTGTGACCAACTTGGTGTTTCGATGTCTTAGCCTAGTAATGCGGTACCCACTGTTAATATAATCTTTGTTCTATGATACCGTTGTGCAAGCAAACAGTCCTCTCATCTGCTATCCAAAATTGTATACATATTATTATTAATATAATAAATCTAGATTAATTCGCAATTTTAGTAGTAGCTTCTTAGACAGATCAGAGTATATAGCCTAGCTAGCACATCTATGATCAGAATGCTCAAATATATGTAGATACACGAATAATGTAGACTCGAGATGTAGATAGTAAAAAAAAAATCTGGTATCAAGTCCCTGGTTTTGTTCGCGTGAGGCAACTGTTTCCGGTCAGAACTAACTTTGCTTAGCATTACCTCTGAGTGCAGAGAGAATTACAGTTATAATGAAGATAGTGTATTATTAAACAGGCGTTTTTGTAAAGAATTTTCATCAAGAGGGCTCTATTTTTGTAAGATCATATTTTTCAGAATGACTTCACATATAAGAACAAGAGATAACAGTTAAACTACTTCTATCTTTTAAATATTTCTGTTGTAAGTGTATAGTCTGGTTCACTGACCTTTCTTCTTTCTTACTGACTGTAAGTAAAAAGGCGGGAACAGGAGCGCTGATCGTCTGCTCTCGGCAAATTATCTAGTGTGTTTCCCCTCCGTGTGGGGGCGCCACTACTCTCCGCTCCTCAGAGTTTTACCTGAGAGCCACACGAGCTATTCTCTGTCTGATAGCGAAGTGTCATTGGCATCAAGCCCACCACCCTGTCTTGGTGTCTACATCTCTTTCATCAGCCAACTTGTGTGTGTAAAACATACCAACGAGATCTGATCGAGAACCTAATTTTACTCAGCCAACTATGAGGCCTTTCCTGAAAGCGAAGTCTTGCGCACCTGTACTTGATAATAACACGCGTATTAAAATAACTGATGTTTGACCAAATTTCAATACGAGCCAAGTAATGAGCACGACGAGTTTGAAATCAACCCAAGCTGCTTTCATGAGACAATATCAAGACTTCTTTCTATACGTACCCATACAATAATCCTCGGTTTTTTAATCTCTGTACAAATATAAAATATATATAAAGAAAATGAGCCCTTTTCTTATCTATCACACAAGTGACTGACACTGGTCAAGACACGGGGTGCGCGCCAAGGTTGTGTATTTCTTGTTATAGTTTAATCCTCTATATCCATGGAAACAGTTGCTATGAGAACACGAGCATTCCCCTTTAGAGCTTATACCTCACTTAGGCATCATGTATATGCGAATATTATATTTATTAACCCAAGCATGACAGGGTCTACTCAATCATATTTATGAGTAACTATTCTATTATTATCATTTTCTGACAGGAGAACAGAGTTGATGAACAAAGTTGCTAGAGAGCTTGCAAATGACATGGCATGTAACATATTTCATAATTTATAAATAAGCATAATGATAATAATAATTAATCTGTAAGGACTGCGCGCCTGTACCTTACTTTGACAAATAAAGCAAGTCTGAAAAGTATTTGATGGTTTTTGTTTTTACATAAATGTCATCGTTAAAGTTATATATACAGTTAAGTATAATGAAAACGAAAGTAAACACCTTCAGCCGCTATCAATAATAGCTGACCTATCGTACGTCCATAATAACTATGTAGGAAAATACAATATAGTGAAATACTTTTAGAATTGTGATCAGTAAACATATAAGCAGTACAGGGTCGTCATGTATATATACATGTACATGCATATATCTTATGAAGTAGTTTATCAGATTTTATATTTATGAGAATGAACGGTGCACCCTGTACTCGTGTAGAGTCTGACTTCCACGTATTGGTTACATCACTCGGATTTCCAATGTTTGCCCTGAATATCCTGTTCTTGCACTTTCGGATCGCGAACAAGCGCTTGCTGAAAACACCTATAGCCTACTTCCTAGAAAATGAATTGAAATACAAATCCACAAGTTCAAGCGCGGGAAGCATGTCAACAATTTAAGGCCGTACGTTCTCAATCAATCTCGTTCATCTCATTTTTAGGGGGATACTTTGTTAAAATTCAGAAATCAAATCAGTTTTACCGTTAATGCAAAACTGGTAGACATTGAAGTAGCGATATCGTACAGTGGTTTAATAAGATGACTTTCTGGGCACACAGTCTTTATTCATTACATGATTCTGTCAGGGTACTAATGATATAACAGATAATCCCGTTTCTTTTACAAGCACTTACCACGAGTTCGGACCAGGGATCTTACATAAAGAAATCGTGACCTGGAATCATTCCTTTCTTCCTCGATCCTCGGTTTTGCTCGGGGACTTTGCATGGTAACTCAGCATGGTAAATGTATCAGAAGTTATCTATTGGTTGGTCAGAATCAGAATGTCAAAAAATTCTATCCTGAATCCGTTCCTCTTTCCCGCTTCCATGCCCCCCCCCCCCCCTCTCTTGCTATTAACGCTTAATTATGCAGAGTTGCGGTATCCGGACAAACCCTCGAAAAATGTATACGGGACTCATTTAAGATCAGGGCGCTACTTTAACTGCACTTTGCCGCGGATAAGTCACCATAAAATATTCATTACTGGCAATTACCATCTCAATTCGAATTCGATGTCAAACTGATCTCTGTGTAGAATTATCTGCGCTCTCCAGAAAAACGACAAAAGGTGGGTGTAATCAATATTATCACATAATTATTATTATCATTACTCGTTGACATTTGAAGTGTAAAGTTATGCAAGTCTCTCCCTGTCCAGAGCTGTCCAGGGTTACCTTGACCAATGTTATATCACCCCCAGTGTGAATGTGAAGAGCTGGCGTTGTCAGTCTAATAGATTCTAATCCAAATTTGCTGAATGTTTCAAGTGTTAGCGAGCTGTGATATCAGTGGTAATAAAATCGATGGTTGAATTCGCGTCTGTCTTGCGAAGCACGTTCTCCACCGTTCGTCGCCAGGGGGATAACAGTTATTTCATTTACACCGCACACAATTCTGTTTACCAGAGATCTGAGTCCGTCAGAATATTTGTATTCCTTTTCAAACAAACCAAGAGGAGGTGTAACATTAGATGCACTAAGTCCACAAAGCCACACAGAGACGCGCGGTCAGAAACAAAGATTTGTTGTACGCTCTTTTTAGAATGTCAAATGCACCTATTGTGCGCCCGCGCATATATTAAACATACATATCCACCATCTCGCCACAGATTAAACGTGCGAATTAGCGACGCAACTATTTGGTGTTAATCTGACGCGGACAAGACAACCCTTGAAGATCCTGGACATAAAGCAAACCGACCAACGCCGAGGTAGGTTCACGAAAACTACGCAGGCACGTTTTACAGTTTTTAAGACCTATACAGTTAACTTTAAGTAAAAACCTGACAGCGTACTTACTGAGGGTAATTGAAACGGATTTACTAGCAATTTATGCAAATTATGTGATTTAGTGTATAGTGTATACGTGATATGCACTACACTGTTGCGATTCTTTAATCCAGTGTGTATACTTTTGAAACACTTTGCATTTTTACGGGTTATGGGATCAGATCAAATTACCAGCTGCGTAACAGCTATACACCGAGTAACGGCCTGATCGCTGATCTTAGTTTCAGGTAAGAATAAGAAACCGCGGACAATGGCGGATCACCATGATGTACACATCACTCCTGTAAAGGATGACGAGAGAGAAGATGTTGATGAAGCGGGAGAGCCACCTAAGTGTGAGTGCACGCCTAAAGGAGTGGGATCATGCCTGAAAAACAACGTCCTCCTCATGCTCCTGATCTCCAGTCTCGGACTAGGGATAGGTCTGGGCGCAGCAATGCGATCTCTGGATCCGCCCCTCAGCCCTAGAAACCTCATGTACTTTAAGTTCCCCGGAGACGTGCTGATGCGGATGCTGAAATGTCTCATCATTCCTCTTGTCGTGTCAAGTTTAATCGCTGGCCTCGCTGGATTAGATGCTAAAGCTACAGGAAAACTTGGATTATACGCAGTTGTATACTACTTTTCCACCACACTCATAGCTGTGCTACTTGGTATACTACTGGTGACTACTATCAAGCCTGGATACAGACAGGGAGATGTGAAGGCTGGAGATAGGTCTGCTGATGAAGCTAACGTCGTAGATGCTTTCCTAGATTTGATCAGGTATAGTTGCGCGGAATATGCAAACTTAAGATACAAATGTAATTCACGAATTGTCGAAATATTATAAACAGTAGCGACAACAAATCAACAATACTGCCTCTGTATTACAGAAATATGCTGCCTGACAATATCATCGAGGCCTCATTTAGACAGGTGTGTACAGATCAGACGCGAGTCCTATGTTCTCCTCCAGAATACGATCCCGTGCATGTATTTTTACTTATCACGTTTTATTTGCAGACAAAAACCTTCCAGGTACCGCGTTATGAATGGGAGAACCGAACTGGCGAACTCTGTAACTCCACAGATATAATTGATTATGGAAACGACTACTGTAACGTGTCAGTCCGTAAGTAACTTTTAGTCATTCTTTGTATTGAATAGTCAATTTAACTCGCCACATGATTTACAAATACCTATGAATTATATTATTTTATGCAGGATACCTTGATGCTGACACACGTAAGGAGTTCGGTATGAACGTCCTAGGTTTGGTTGTATATGCTGTTGCTATGGGAATTGTTGTCAGCAATATGGGTGAACTCGGCAAACCTATCTATCATTTCTGTAATGCTGTTGCCGAGGCAACCATGAAACTCGTCGTCATTGTTATATGGTGAGATCCGATTAATTGACGACATGTGAAACAAAACAAAACAATACTTGAATTGATATCGTTTACAATACTAACTCGAGTTTTACTCTTTATGTGAAGTTGATATTGAGTCTATTTTCTCACGCATATACTTAACGTTGGAAGTTGACAACTTTAACAGGTACTCACCTATTGGAATCACTTTCCTGATCGCATCGGAGATAATATCGATGGATGACCCAGTAGGCGAGCTAGAAGCTTTAGGATTTTACATGCTCACTGTCGTGACCGGTCTGTTTATACATGGCTTCATCATACTTCCATTGCTATATCTGATCATAGTGAGGAAGAACCCCATCAGATACATGGGAGGTATAGCGCAAGCCATGGTAACTGCTTTCGGCACCGCATCGAGGTGAGAGCATTTTCCTCGGGATCACTCGTACAAATATACATAAGGCTGCGTAAAATTAATGATTAGTTTCTCAAGCTTTTTTTTGCTTGA